>JASAMY010000287.1:0-141777 GCA_030248085.1 Paralinhomoeus sp. GSCO2_6 | reverse complement strand
AACTTGTCCAAGTTCCACAAGTCTCTTCAATTGCGCACGACGAAGCAATTCCACTGCCGTTGACGTGGGGGCCCCGCAGAATTTTTCCAACTCCCCCCCTCCACCCCCCCCCCCCCCCCGCCAACCCTCCCCCCAGAATTTCCCAAGGGATTTTCACTCAGTCTAAAACGACACTGGCGGATCCAGAAAAAAATTTCGGAGGGGGGAGGATTTTGCAGAAGGGAGGGCCCTGTTGCACTTTTTCGATGTTGGTGTATTTTGGCAGTGCTTTGGGCACCTAATCGGTCCATTTTTGACAATTAACAAATATAAGCGGCGCTGCAGGCGAAAATTTTGCTGTTTTCGACCACCTACAAGCAATTGTATGTTGAAAACTAGCTCCGCTAGGCGCGTTTCTTCTCCCACCGCCTATCCCTTTCCCCCTGTTCCCCCCTAGATTTCCGATTTCGGGAGGGGGAATTCCCCCTTTCCCCCACCCCTGGATCCGCCAGTGTAAAACGATAAAAGTGAGTAAATGTTGGTGTAGTTCAGTGCTTTTCAGTGTTATATGACTATAAAACAGCTAAATAACACTGTTTAGACCCTAGGTATTTATACCCGTTTTTAACCAAAAAGTACAAGTATAACTCAAAGACAAGAAGCTACCCCCACCCCACTTTTTGCTCCAGACGCCCCCCCCCCCAGAATTTGGCCATTTCCTGCAGCAAGGGCAGCGTATGGCCTAGTGGTAGAGAATCGGCCTCTCGCACGCACAATCCAGGGTTCCATTCTTGATGGATCCACAACCACAAGATCGAGGACTTCACTTTCAATGGATTTTTTCGTGCCCTATGTACACGTATGTGCATGTGAGACTGTGTGAGAGTGTGTTAGAGTGTACCAACATGTGTGCACAGCGCCTTTTTCCCTTAAAAATCGCCTCCACGCGCCTTTTTGCCCACACATCTTCCCACTCATCGACACTTCCAGTTTATAAGCCCCCCCCCCTATAATTAGCCCCCCCCCTATAATTATACACCCTCCTAGAGCTCGAACGAAAAAATTAGACCCCGGGGGCTAATTATAGGGTTTACGGTAAACCCTTTTATTTCCTAAAATTATAGACGAATAGATATAGGTAAGCCTAAGTAAAAGCCTAAGCCTAGGTACATATTGTACTACAGGTCTTTGTCGCATTTTTTTTTTTAAATCCAATCAACAATCGCACTGTTGCAAATGCACTTCAGTTCAAACGCTCGGTAGAAGAAGAGAACTACACTATGCTGAACAATAGATTTCCGCGCAACTAAATATATAACTGAGGACACTCGTTGCCCCGAACTAGAGCGACAAATGCTGCAATTCCACCATTAATTCATCGTCGGATGCCGCTTCGTGAATCGGTCCGACTTATGTACATAAGCGACAGGGCAGCGCGCGTTTGGTCGAGCGTGTCCTTGTCGGTAAAGTCCCGTTATAGCGACAATCCAGCCATCTCCTGCTGAGCAGAGTCCCGCTATAGCAAGCAAGATAGACGCGATAGATAAAGGGCAGTCCCGTTATAGCAACACCGTATCTCAGTCCGAAATACAGCATGGTTGGCTCCCTATTGGATGCATTGGATGCGTTCAGCGTTAGGGTAAAGTCCCGTTATAGCGACAATCCAGCCATCTCCTGCTGAGCAGAGTCCCGCTATAGCAAGCAAGATGGACGCGATAGATAAAGGGCAGTCCCGTTATAGCAACACCGTATCTCAGTCCGAAATACAGCATGGTTGGCTCCCTATTGGATGCATTGGATGCGTTAGCGATGCACGCGGACTCACGCTGACAATCGGGCGACATTTATCGGAACATGCAGACGGGCCAAAACAGTGGGAGTCCAGACGATGGGACGCGCAGCACATTAGTGCGCTGTGCAGTGGGCATCTCTTGTCTGTCATCAGTGTTGCGTTTCAATGGAGTTCGGAAGTGCCACTTTTGCTCCTACGAAGTATAACCCGCTTGGGTTAATCGTTTACCCAAGCAAAGCGCACCCTGGCCGCTGCTATCACTTCTCCATCCAAAACAAACAGCGGCGGGTGTGGAAATGCGTCCAGTGCGACACCCTGTCGAACTCCGCAAGAAGAAAGGAGGAGCTTTCGCCGGGGCCAGTGCCCACGATCCGCCTGGACGACAACAACGTCACCCTCTCCGACCCTGATCACCCCAAGAACGCGCACTACTGTCAGCCCGTCGACAGCGCCGCAAGCGCCGCTCAGACCTGCGACCGTTCGGCACAGTACGACGCTTTCGTCGCTCTTCAGTTTGGGATTACTTTGGGATCATTGACCGCGAGACGCTCCGCTACCTGGACTGGGTTCAGAAATACCTGGGCACTCACCCGTGAATTGTTGTCTAGCGTCTCTGCCTGTCACTGCGTCTGGCCCGCGTGGTGCTTCCCCACCTCCCCAATTGTCGTTGCTGCTGCCACAGAATATGCGCGTAATCGCTAAACTGTTGGAGGTGTCTAATATTTGTGTTGTAATTTGTGACTTGTCGTGTCATACTTTGTGACGTATCGTGTCCTGCTTCGTTAAGCGTCGTGTCAGTGTCGCTGTTGTTAAATTCGTGCGCGCCGCATTTGGACAAATAAATTGGAGCATGACCATTAAACGAAACGATACGGTATCTTGAAGTTGCTATAGCGAGACCCTTCGTTGCTATAGCGGGACTCCCTGATCTTATCTGTCAGATCTATTTTGCTATAACGGGACGTTGCTATACCGGGACGGAACCTCCTTGTCATGCAGGCAGCGCACCCAGTTGTATAGATTGGGCATGGTCAGTGCAGGAATGGCCACGCCGCCGCCCCGGTAGTCCATTAATTAACTCAATTGCAGCGGTGGGTAGATTGCACGCCCACTACACTACACAGCGTGTGTATTGCACGCCATACTGGCCATCCGTTCTGACTGGGCAATATGTTGGCCAACCGGCGGCCCGTCTGCAGTTTCGGAAGGGCTACCAATTTATCGACCCTCTAATATAAATGTTTCGACCCTCTAAAAATAAATGTCCGACCCCCTAATTTAACCGTCGCGTCCCCCTAATGAAAAGCGCCCTCTGATTTATATAAGTGACCCCCTAATAAATACATAACTGCCCCTTTTACCGTTCCTCTAAAATATGATTCATTCCACTTTGATATGCAATGGCCCCCTACAATATGTTTGTTGAACCAAATAATATTAATGGACCCTTTTTTCACAGCAGTCACAATGAAATGGAAACAGCGCACATAACACGTCAATGGAGCCAATTTACACTACAGCAAAAAACTCGCGCACGGTACAAGTGTCGGCAGTTATTAGTCGCGACGGCCTTGGGACGGCCACGCTTGTGGTTCGGCCCAATGGGAGTGTCCTTCGCCGAATTTGGTATCGGAAGGGACAGCTTCAGGAAGGAGGGACAGCGGCACGAAGCTGTGTGCCAGCTCTCATCGAAAAGGCGCACTACCCACATGGAAGTGGGTGGGTGGACCAGGCCCTCCAGTCGCCAGCGTCTCCCAGCTGAGGTCGGCGGCTAGCTGACGGTAGTGGTGGAGACCTCGTTGGTGTTGAGGACCAGTGAAACAAACAGACAAACAGAAGACAAACAGAAAAAAGGCAAATATAAAACATATAAGCGATCTAAAAACCCCGATAAGCGCCAAACGCGACCAAGCGACACTAGCGGACCCAAAGGGGGGGCGGGGGGGGGGGCGTGCCCCCACCTTTCGGGGTCGGCAAAGGGGAGCAGCGGGGGCTGGCGCTGCCGGCAGAGAAGGGGCTGAGGGCAAGCGTTGGGGGCAGAGAAGGGGCCGGGGGCAGTCGTTGGGGGCAGAGAACGTCGCGGGGGGCAGGGAAAGAGGGCAGAAGGGGCCCAGACAAGAGGGAAGAGGGACGAATCGGACTAATATTGGCCAATTTCCCATAGATTTACACACTTATAACTGGAAAATGTTTGCCTGCGGCGCTGTAGTGTATGGACGACTGCGTTTGGACTAAGGTTTTGACTCTATATTTTGGTTCAGCTCGCTCGTTCGCTTCAGTTCCAAAGTAGAGATGTACGTAAGGCACGTAAAGAGGGCAAGGGATGCAAGCTGACCTAATGTGACTGTTCCGCCCAATAAAATAATGCTCAGATGTAGGTTGGAAAACCAAAATTTTCGCCTGCGGCGCGCGCTTTTGTGCATACTTTTTGGCCACAACTCATGCTAAATTCCTCGAAATTCTAAGGAGTGAGGCAGTTAACATTGAAAATTTTCGCCTGCGGCGCGATTTCGAAAATTTGAACAAAATGTCTCACGTATTCTACTAAAAACAACCTAAAGAACCGCAAAAATGCAAAATGTGTGTTTTGTAGCGCCACTGCCTGTTGTAAGTGTTGAAAAACATGCGAAAAGTGGGCTCCGGCGCCAAACGCGCGAAATATAGCTCTCCAATTGAAATTTAAGCCGAAAAAAATTTTGAGCTTGCCCCCCCTGTCAGAAAATCCTGGATCCGCCAGTGCCAAGCGAAGAGTCGGACGCAGATTGCGCAGCTGGAATTGAAGAGTTGTGGGAAAAAGGCGATAGCAGTGCTGGGATCGGTTGTAATGCTTCTCCATTTCCAGCCTTGACTGCGAAAAGTGGTGTTGTGAAGTGACTTCATTAGTATTACGGGGCGGATTTCATTTTTTTATATCTTGAAATCTTTTATTAGGGGGCGCTTATATTAAAAAAGGGAATATGACATAATTAGGGGCCAGACGCGTTTATTAGGGGGCTAATGTCTATTTGATAGGGGGTAAACAGATTATTTAGGGGGTGCGTTTTATTAGTTGGCGCATGTATTAAATTGGAGGGTCAGAAATTATTTTTAGAGGGTCATAAACGTTAACTTTAGGGGGTCGAAAATATTATCGTCTTTCGAAGGCAGATTATCTCACACGGCCAGCCGCCGCAAACTTTACAAATTTTACTTTAGACTTAAAACGGCTTTGAGCCAAACGAAATGTGACATGCCACACAGTGCCTATGGGGGTACCTCTTAGTCACAATTTAAAGAAAATTTATTTTATTTTTATTTAAATCTGTATTCGATTTTGCCATGGACGCCCTCTTAAGGCATGAAGCAATTGATTTTGCATATGACGCTGCCGTGTGATCATAATGTGCAAGGAGATACAGAAGCTTTTGACCATGGGGCTGTGCACCGCGTTGACCGTTGCTGGCCCAAATTCGGTGCTCCCCTGTTGATCGCAAGAGCGTTGGTCCCATTGGTCCCGTTGGTCGCATCCCATTGGTGGTCGTTGACAGAAACATCCGTGCTCCTGTGTTGGGCTGGGCGTGAGGGCGTGTTCCTAGTGTTGTTGATGTTTTTCAACCGGTTTTATTCTAAAAAAGCTCGTTTCAAAAAGCACTTCATTTAAATTTGTTGCCTTTCATTCGAAATTTCTGTGCTTCGGCACCGATTGGACGGGTGCACACTTCCTGGAATTCTTTAGCAGTAATCGCCGCACAAGCTTCAATAATACGACGCCCGGTTACTGTCTCTTTTGTTGAAAACATTATGCACTGTTGTTGCATTGCAAAACGCTGCACCACCTTGCTTTTGTCAGAAAAGACAAAAGTGCGCATTGCAAATGCACAAAAAGCCAGAATCTGAGTCAAGATCAGTCAAGCAGGCCATCCTACAGACCAGTTACGGTTTGCCAGCGCCAGCAGCAACGAACTGGATCACAGTGCGTGCGTGCGCACACAGAAACATGCTGTGCAAATGAAGTGAGAATTACACGCTGTTGCAATTACACGCACGCACGCATTTCCTAACGCTGCCCCTTGGCGGGACCCACGCGCGTACTGGCGATGGCGAACGCACTAACATGGCCTTAATCTCATGGCATGGTGGCATGGCTGAAAACATTTATTGAAAATTCTCGCAAAACTTTCATAAATTTTTAACATAAATCTAAAAAGGTGTATCTCCAAATTCGTACTAAGAATGCTCGAAAAAAATTTCGGTTCGATCCGTCAAGCCATAAAGGAGAACCGGTCGGTAACAGATGGACGGACGGACGAACGAACAGACCATTTAGGAAATTTTCCGTCCGTATATGAACTCGCCGCGCTGACGCCGGCGAAAAAAGTAGGTCGTTTCTTAAAAAAACGTGGTTATTTATGTGCAGTGAGGGACACCTATTGTCTCCTGTTTGTATGTCTACGATACTTGTACCGCTGATGAAATACTCGTGGGAACGGGAGAACGTCAACCTCAGCAATGCCCTTTCTCACTTTTACAAACCGAGCGACAAACACTGCAGTGAACGTATTTCTGCAGTGCATTTTGATTCTGTCCGTGTTCGCAGCGTGGGTACGTTTAAACAAGACAACTCTTTTTGTTTGAGTGCCTAGGTATCTATATTACTAAAGCACAATGTCTGTGTGTCTGTCTGTCTGTCTGTCTGTCTGTCTGTCTGTCTGCAACGCAGCACAGAGAGTTGTGCTGGATGGATTGAGCTGAAATTTTGTATGAAGCTTCCGTGGGAAACTTCACCGTCATTTAAGGGCCGGATTTGCGATAGCTACCGTAATCCGTGAGTATGCAAATTTTGCATACGTGTTTGATTGAATTTGAGAATTCAGTGTCAATTCTGCTTGGGACATATGTAATCGACCGTGCTGATCGCGAATATCACATCTGTTTTTCAGTGCGATACCGTAATCGCGAGATACAACGCATTGAATATGCAAATTGCGTTTGATCGAATTTGAGAATTCAGTGTCAAATCTGCTTGGGATATATGTAATCGACCGTGGTGATCACGAATATCACATCCGTTTTCTAACGCGCTACCGTAATCACGAGATATAGCATTATCCTTTTCTACAGTAGTATGACTGTTTGTGGGTTCTGTCTGCAATGCTGCACAGCGAGTTCTGTTGGATGGATTGGGCTGAAATTTTGTATGAAGCTTGCTTGGCACATTGTACCATCAAAATAAGAGTGGCACTACTGAAACTATCGTAATCCATGCGTTATGCAAATATAAATAAATTATATGATAATACAGCACATTTTTTTGCGTGCTTCTGACTTATCAGAAGTGTTTAGAAAGCAGTGCCGTACAGATCAATGGTGCAGTGGTTATGGTGTACGTTACTTTTCTGGAGGTCCTGTGATCAAACCTCTGCCATAAAAGTACTTGTAACTTTTTTGTTTATAATTTTTTGTTTTGCACGTGTTAATGCTATAAAAACTTCGAACTTTTTATTATTTTTTACTTTGTTTTGCAGGCGTTAACGCTATAAAAACTTGTATTACACACACATGCACGCACGCACGCGCGCACGCACGCACGCATTGGCACACACGCACACACGCACGCACGCACACACGCACGCAGGCACGGACTCGCGCACGCACGCACAGAATATGGTTCAAGTTGAGGGTAAAAAGCCCAAACATACCTATGCGAACGCGCACGCATGCACGCACGCACGCAGGCACGCATGCACGGACTCGCGCACGCACGCAAGCACGCACGCACGCACGCACGGACTCGCGCACGCACGCAAGCACGCACGCACGCATGCAAACACGCACGCACGCACGCACGCACGCACGCACGCACGCACGCACGCACGCACGCACGCACGCACGCACGCATGCAAACACGCACGCACGCACGCACGCACGCACGCACGCACGCACGCACGCACGCACGCATGCACGCACGCACGCACGCACGCACGCACGGACGGACTCGCGCACGCACGCAGGACTCGCGCACGCACGCATGCACGCACGCACGCACGCACGCACGGACTTGCGCATGCATGCACAGACAGAATTTGGTTCATGTTGCAAGTTGAGGGTAAAAAAGCCGAACATACGTATGCGAACGCGCACGCATGCACGCACGCGCGCGCGCGCGCACGCACGCACGCACGCACGCACGTACGCACGCATGCACGCACGCACGGACTCGCGCACGCACGCACGCACGCACGCACGAACGCACGCACGGACTCGCGCACGCACGCACAGACGGACTCGCGCACGCACGCACGCACATGCACACACGCATGCACGCACGGACTCGCGCGCGCACGCACGCACACGCGTGTATGCCTAAGCGTAAGCCGAAGCGTATAAGCCTGGGCCTAAGCCTAAGCCTGAGGATGGGGCGTGATCATTCTTTAGTGTTAGCGTTTTAGTGGTGCGTTGTTTTAGTTTTTTTTTGGTGTTGAAAACGGCTGAAAACAATTGATGCGTCCGCGTTCGCTGCGTCCGATGAACCCTTTCTCAATTTTAGGCTTAGTCCAGACTTTGCTTTAGTCCAGTCCATGTTTAGGCTTTGGCTTTGGCTTTGGCTTTGGCTTTGGCTTCGCTTAGGTTTCGGATGCAGCGGATGCGGACGCAACAATTGTGTTTTGCCAAAAAAAAACGACGTAAGGAAGACTCAAGCCCAAGCCTGCCGAAAAACGTCCGCCCACGGCGTGCCGGAAGGGAATTGGAAGCGTCGGACAGCGATCCTAGCTTAGAGCAGATCCAAAGGCCTTGCACAAGCAGGCAGGATGAGAGCGCCGCTTTGGCAAGTCGCTCCAAGAGGAAGAGAGGCCGTTCACAAATTCACTCGTTCACACTACAGAGCGGTCAAGGAGCTTCAGAAGAAATGTATTATTTAGTTTCTCAATGGCGCTCAAATGTTTTGCGGTGCAATTACCTATTTATAGCAGACTACCGAGCAGTCGGCGGCGCGTGCACAAGCCGATCGGGAAGCTGCAGCACTGCGCCTGCAGATCACGATGCATGAACATATGTGAGCAACCATGCAGATTACAAAAAAGCCAATTGTTATTAGCTGGCTCTGAAGGGCTGATTAAAACAATTAGCCCGTCGCCACAAAATATGGAATTTATGGTGTCTGCCCAAGATGGTATAGTGTCAAATTTTTGCTATCGAATGTAATGACTGGACGCAAGAATAAAGCGTTACAACAAACAAGCTACTGTAAAACGTTTTCCTGTATTGCAGAAGTGCATTGGTTGCATTGGTTGACTTCCTTTGGCTTTTGCTGCAGCACTTTACATATTTGTCATTGTTGCTGTTCAACTGAGCATTCGCAGCATGATTTTATGACACATTGTATTTTGATAATGAGACACTACTGAGGACATAAAAATATAGATACTGAACCACTTTGGAGCACTTTGCAAGCAGGAGTCCTGAGTTGAAGCGGCTAGTCTATCTATATTATAAAAGCACATTGTCTGTCTGTCTGTCTGTGTGCAACGCAGCGCAGAGAGTTGTGCTGGATGGATTGAACTGAAATTTTGTATGAAGCTGCCGTGGGAAACTTCACCGTCATTTAAGGGCCAGATTTGCGATAGCTACCGTAATCCGCGGGTTATGCAAATTTCGCATACGTGTTTGATCGAATTTGAGAATTCAGTGTCAATTCTGCTTGGGATATATGTAATCGACCGTGCTGATCACGAATATCACATCCGTTTTTCAGTGCGATCGCGAGATACGACGCATTGAATATGCAAATTGCGTTTCATCGAATTTGAGAATTCAGTGTCAAATCTGCTTGGGATATATGTAATCGACCGTGGTGATCACGAATCTGGCATTCGTTTTCCAATCTGCTACAGTAATGACAAGATATAGCATTATCCTTTTCTACAGTAGTATGACTGTTTGTGGGTTCTGTCTGCAATGCAGCTTGAGCTGAAATTTTATATGAAGCTTGCTTGGCACATTTTACCATCAATGGTAAGAGTGGCACTACTGAAGCTATCGTAATCCATGCGTTATGCAAATATAAATAAATTATATGATAATACAGCACATTTTATGCGTGCTTCCGACTTATCAGAAGTGTTTAGAAAACAGTTGCGTGCAGATCAATGGTGTAGTGGTTATGATGTCCGTTACTTTTCTGGAGGTCCTGGGATCAAACCTCTGCCATAAAAATACTTGTAAACCGATGAAAACTTTCTTTATTTTAGGCTTTGCTTAGGCTTAGTCCAGACTTTGCTGGGGCTTATGCTTCGCTTAGGCTTAGGCTTCACGCAACAATTCTGCTTTGCCAAAAAAAGACGACGTAAGGAAGACACAAGCCCAAGCCCGCCGAAAACCGCCCACCCACGGCGCGCTGGAATGGAATCGGAAGCGTCGGGCCGCGATCCTAGCTTAGACCAGGTCCAAAGGCTTTGCGCCTGCAGATCAAGGTGCATGCACATATGTGAGCAATTATGCAGATGACAAAAAAGCCAATTATTATTAGCTGACTCTGAAGGGCTGATTAAAACAATTAGCCCACTGCCTATATGGGATTTATGGTGTGTCTGCTCAAGATGGTATAGTGCCTAATTTTTACTATCGAATGTAATGACTGGAAATGTAATGACGCAAGAATAAAGCGTTACAACAAAAAAGATGAAATGTTTTTCTGTATTGCAGAAGTGCATTGGTTGCATTGGTTGACTTCCTTTGGCTTTTGCTGCAGCAATTTACAGATTCGTCATTGTTGTTTTTAAACATTCACAGCATGGTTTTCTGACACATTGTATTGAAGATGAGTCACTACTGAGGACATGAAAATATTGATACTGAATCACTTCTGAGCATGTTTTTGATGATGAATGACAAACTACAAAAGAGATGAAAGGTTTCTCAGATATAGCAACAATCTCTGCCTATTCTCGCCCCCAACCCCCCATTGGTCACTGAGGTACTCGACCTTTGGGGGCCTCTGGGCGGTAAACCATTTTTGGGCTCTCCCATTCTCTCCAGCCCCCCTCCCCCCCTTGCATCGGTTCATGGTCTTCTTTGTGTGCGCGTTTTGTGCATGTTTCGGATTGTTCGTGTTGGGTTGCGAGAGCAAAACGTTTTTGATCATACAGCACATACAAACAGACACACCAAAAAGCCTATGCTCTTCCCCCCCACCCCGCCCGCCACATAGCATCACCACAGAAAATAAAACAAAACTTCTGCAAACGAGTCTCAGTGCATGTCTCCAATTTAAGTCGTGGGTGTGTTGATATGAAATTTATTTAAAACAGAGTGGGTGTTACAAGCAATTCTGTAGTATTCATGCAAATGCGTTGGTTGACATGCATTGGCTTTGGTTGACCTGCACTCCAACACTTTGCAGTTTTATCATTGCAGTGATTTATCATTGTACAACTGAGTATCCTCAACATTATTTTATTTCATGAGACAAATTGATGTCGAACCACTTTGGAGCACTTTGCAAGCAGGAGTCCTGAGTTCGAAGCGGCTAGTATTACTAAAGCACAATGTCTGTCTGTGTGCAACGCAGCACAGAGAGTTGTGCTGGATGGATTGAGCTGAAATTTTGCATGAAGCTGCCGTGGGAAACTTCACCGTCATTTAAGGGCCGGATTTGCTATAGCTACCGTAATCCGTGAGTTATGCAAATTTCGCATACGTGTTTGATCGAATTTGAGAATTCAGTGTCAATTCTGCATGGGATATATGTAATCGACCGTGCTGATCACGAATATCACATCCGTTTTCCAGTGCGATACCGTAATCGCGAGATATGGCACATTGAATATACAAATTGCGTTTGATCGAATTTGAGAATTTAGCGTCAAATCTGCTTTGGAGACATGTAATCGACCGTGGTGATCACGAATCTGGCATTCGTTTTCCAATCTGCTTCAGTAATGACAAGATATAGCATTATCCTTTTCTACAGTAGTATGACTGTTTGTGGGTTCTGTCTGCAATGCTGCACAGAGTTCTGCTGGATGGATTGAGCTTGAGCTGAAATTTTGTATGAAGCTTGCTTGGCACATTTTACCATCAAAATAAGAGTGGCACTACTGAAGCTATCGAAATCCATGCGTTATGCAAATATATAAATAAATTATATGATAATACAGCACATTTTATGCGTGCTTCTGACTTATCAGAAGTGTTTAGAAATCCGTTCCGTACAGATCAATGGTGTAGTGCCTATGATGTTCGTTACTTTTCTGGAGCTCCTGGGATCAAACCTCTGCCATAAAAATACTTGTAACTTTTTTGTTTATAACTTTTTTGTTTTGCACATGTTTATGCTATAAAAACTTTGAACTTTTTATTGTTTTTTACTTTGTTTTACAGGTGTTAACGCTATAAAAACTTGTATCACACGCACATGCAAGCACGCACGCACGCACGCACGCGCACATGGACATGGACACCGCACGCACGCACATGTACGCACGCGCACGTACGCACGCAAGAACGCACGCACGCACGCACGCACGCACGCACGCACGCACGCACGCACGCACGCGCACATAGACACGGACACGCGCACGCACATGCACGCACGTACGCACGGACATGCACGCACGCACATGCACGCACGCACGCATGCACGCACACACGCACACACATGGACGCACCCATGCACGCACGCGCACTCACGCACGCACACACACACACACGCTCACTCACACACACACTCTCACACACACACACACACAACCAGGCGCACGCACGCACGCACGTACGCACGCACGCACGCACGCACGCACGCACGCACGCACGCACGCACGCACGCACGCACGCACACACACACACGCACGCACGCACGCACGCGCGCACGCACGCACGCACGGACTCCCGAGTGGGCGCACGCACGCATGCGCGTGTATGTGTTAGCGTTTTAGTGGTGCGTTGTTTTAGTTTTTCTTGGGGTTGAGCACTGATCGTCGACACATAACGTAATAAATGAAATATTGTGGTGCGTTTCGCCCGGTCCAATGGCCCAATTAACTTGGATTTCCCCGATAAAGAAAACGGCTGAAAACAATTGATGCGTCCGCGTCCGCTGCTGCGTCCGATGAAAACTTTCTTAATTTTAGGCTTTGCTTAGGCTTAGTCCAGACTTTTCTTAGGCTTACGCTTTGGCTTTGATTTGGCTTAGGCTTATGCTTCGCTTAGGCTTAGGCTTAGGCTTCGCTTAGGTTTCGGACGCAGCAGACGCGGACGCAACAATTGTGCTTTGCCAAAAAAAGACGACGTAAGGAAGACACAAGCTGAAGCCCGCCGAAAACCGCCCGCCCACGGCGCGCTGGAATGGAATCGGAAGCGTCGGACCGCGATCCTAGCTTAGATCAGGTCCAAAGGCCTTGCGCCTGCAGATCAAGGTGCATGAACATATGTGAGCAACCATGCAGATTACAAAAAAGCCAATTATTATTAGCTGACTCTGAAGGGCTGATTAAAACAATTAGCCCACTGCCTATATGGGATTTATGGTGTGTCTGCTCAAGATAATAATGTGCCTCGAATCGGTGGTAATGTAATCGAATGTAATGACTGGAGATGTAATGACGCAAGAATAAAGCGCTACAACAAAAAAGGTAAAAAGTTTTCCTGTGTTGCAGAAGTGCATTGGTTGCATTGGTTGACTTCCTTTGGCTTTTGCTGCAGCACTTTACAGATTCGTCATTGTTGTTTTTAAACTGAGCATTCACAGCATGGTTTTATGACACATTGTATTGATGATAAGTCACTACTGAGGACATGAAAATATTGATACTCAATCACTTCTGAGCACGTTTTTGATGATGAATGACAAACGACAAAAGAGATGAAAGGTTTCTTAGATATAGCAACAATCTCTGCCTATTCTCGTCCCCAACCCCCCATTGAGCTACTCGACCTTTGGGGGCCTCTGGGCGATGAACTATTTTCGGGCTCTCCCATTCTCTCCAGCCAGCCCCCCCCCCCTTGCATCGGTTTATGGTCTTCTTTGTGTGCGCGTTTTGTGCATGTTTCGGAATGTTCGTGTTGGGTTGCGAGAGCAAAACGTTTTTGAACATACAACACATACAAACAGACACACCGAAAAGCCTATGCTCCCCCCCCCGCCCCGTGGCATCCCCTCAGAAAATAAAATAATACTTCTGCAAACGAGTCTCAGCGCATGTCTCCAATTTACGTCGTGGGTGTGTTGATATGATATGAAATTTATTTAAAACAGAGTGGGTGTTTCAAGCAATTCTTTAGTAGTCATGCAAATGCGTTGGTTGACATGCATTGGCTTTGGTTGACCTGCATTCCAACACTTTGCAGTTTCATCATTGCAGTGCTTCATCATTGTACAAATGAGTATTCTCAACATTATTTTATTTCATGAGACAAATTGATGTTGAACCACTTTGGAGTACTTTGCAAGCAGGAGTCCTGAGTTGAAGCGGCTAGTATTACTAAAGCACAATGTTTGTCTGTCTGTGTGTCTGCAACGCGGCCCAGAGAGTTGCGCTGGATGGATTGAGCTGAAATTTTGTATGAAGCTTCCGTGGGAAACTTCACCGTCAAATAGGGGCCGGATTTGCGATAGCTACTGTAATCCTTGAGTTATGCAAATTTCGCATACGTGTTTGATCGAATTTGAGAGTTCAGTGTCAATTCTGCTTGGGATGTATGTAATCGACCGGGCTGATCACGAATATCACATCCGTTTTCCAGTGCGATACCGTAATCGCGAGATACGATGCATTGAATATGCAAATTGCGTTTGATCGAATTTGAGAATTCAGTGTCAAATCTGCTTGGGATATATGTAATCGACCGTGGTGATCACGAATCTGGCATTCGCTTTCCAATCTGCTACAGTAATGACAAGATATAGCATTATCCTTTTCTACAGTAGTATGACTGTTTGTGGGTTCTGTCTGCAATGCAGCTTGAGCTGAAATTTTGTATGAAACTTGCTTGGCACATTTTACCATCAAAATAAGAGTGGCACTACTGAAGCAATCGTAATACATGCGTTATGCAAATATAAATAAATTATATGATAATACAGCACATTTTATGCGTGCTTCTGACTTATCAGAAGTGTTTGGAAAACTGTTCAGTACAGATCAATGGTGTAGTGGTTGTGTTGTGTCGTGAGCCGACGTTTGATACTTCTCTCTTCCAGTATCAAACAACGAGTTCAATTACAGACAGTTCACAATACGACCGTTTACTATCACTCTTGGCTAGTAATAGTTTCTAGTCGCAGTTCTTATATTCATGGAATGTTCTAATCACAACACTCCTCCTCTTCCCCAAGAAGCCTGACTAGCCCTTTACACCACGTCTTCTTCGCCGAGGTCGTCGTCGTTGCAGCAGCCGACTGAAGACTTCTTTTGGCAGCTCACAGTCGAGACCTTGTTCTTGTCCCGTTTCCGCTGCCTCTTGTCCTTGTCGTCTTCGCTGCTCAACGAATCGTCGTTGTCACAGACTCGCTGAAGGTGGCCCTTGCTGCCGCACTTGTTGCAGGACAACTTCTTCGCAAAGCAGTCCTGGCGGTCGTGACTTCGACGCCGACTTCCACAGCTCGGGCAATGCAGGCTAATCTTCTTCTTGGCGTCTTTTCTGCTCGTCTCTGGTCGACTGCGGGTCACGTTCATGACTTCTGCTCTTCTGAAGTCTTCCCCGTTTCTGTTCGGCTTGCGCGCCATCTCCTCTGCCTGGGCATTCGCACTCTCCATGGTTTCGGCGATCTCAACTGCCCTGTTCAACGTCAGCTGAGTCTCGGCCAGCAGGCGCCGTCGGATCTCGTCTGCCCGGAGTCCACAAACCAGTCGGTCTCTGATGGAACGGTCGAGCTGTGTCGCGAATTCGCAGGAGCTGGCCAGCCTCCGCAACTCAGCGACAAACTCGGCGATTGTCTCATCTGACCGCTGGTCTCTTCTGTGGAAACGGTAGCTGTTGGCGACGACGCTTCGCTTCGGCTCGAAGTGGTCGGCCAGACAAGCGACGATTTCTTCCATCGTCAGATCCGCGGCCTTTCTCGGAGAGGCGAGTCCTTCCAGCAGCTTGTACGTCTGCGGGCCCATGACAGTCAGCAGCACCGCGGTCTTCTTCTTGGAGCTGGCGATCTCGTTGGCGAGCAGAAACTGTTCGAACCGCGCGACGTATCGTTGCCACTCCTCCTCCTTGGAGTCGAAAGGCTCGATCGTGCCGATCTGCGCGGCCATCCTTCCTTTCTTCTGCTGCCGCCGCCTAGCTCGCTCGGCGCGTTCGCTCAGTTGCCCGTCGGCCGCTTCTTCCGCTGTTGACGCGCTGGCCTGCGTGTCCTCTTCTGACGACGCAGCCGCTGCCAGCAGGCCTTGGCCTTGTTCCGCCAGGGCAGGAGGAAGTCTGCTGTTTCGAGTTCCGAATCCACAGCAGGTCACGCCACTGTTGTGTCGTGAGCCGACGTTTGATACTTCTCTCTTCCAGTATCAAACAACGAGTTCAATTACAGACAGTTCACAATACGACCGTTTACTATCACTCTTGGCTAGTAATAGTTTCTAGTCGCAGTTCTTATATTCATGGAATGTTCTAATCACAACAGGTTGTGATGGCCGTTATTTTTCTGGAGGTCCTGGGATCAAGCCTCTGCCATACAAAAACTTGTAACTTTTTTGTTTATAACTTTTTTGTTTTTGCACGTGTTTATGCTATAAAAGCTTTGAACTTTTTATTATTTTTTACTTTGTTTTACAGGTGTTAACGCTATAAAAACTTGTGATACACGCTCATGCACGCACGCACGCGCGCACGCACGCACGCACGCACGCACGCACACGCACATGGACATGGACATGGACACGCGCACGCACACGCACGCACATGCGCACGGACACGCGCACGCACATGCACGCACGCACGCACGCACGCACGCATGCACGCACGCACGCTCGCACGCACACGCATGCACATGCACATGGACACGTGCATGCACGCACGCGCACGCTCGATCGCACGCACGCATGGACGCACGCATGCACGCACACACACACGGACTCAACCACGCACGCACGCGCACTCATGCACGCACGCACACACACACATGGACACGGACACGCGCGCGCACGCGCGCGCGCACGCACGCACACACGCTCGCACGCACGCACGCACGCACGCACGCACGCACGCACGCACTCACGCACGCACGCACGCACGGACTCGCGAATGGGTGCACGCACGCATGCGCGTGTATGTGTTAGCATTTTGGTGGTGCGTTGTTTTAGTTTTTCTTGGCATTGAGCACTGATCGTCGACGCATTAAACGTAATTAATGAAATATTTTGGTGCGTTTTTGCCCGGTCCAATGGCCCAAT
Source organism: Paralinhomoeus sp. GSCO2_6 (assembly GCA_030248085.1). Classification (NCBI taxonomy): domain Eukaryota; kingdom Metazoa; phylum Nematoda; class Chromadorea; order Monhysterida; family Linhomoeidae; genus Paralinhomoeus; species Paralinhomoeus sp. GSCO2_6. The sequence continues at coordinate 124,653 of JASAMY010000287.1, read as the reverse complement.
GAACTTGGATTTCCCCGAAAAAGAAAGCGGCTGAAAAGAATTGATGCGTCCGCGTCCGCTGCTGCGTCCGATGAAAACTTTCTTAATTTTAGGCTTTGCTTAGGCTTAGTCCAGACTTTGCTTAGACTTATGCTTTGGCTTTGATTTGGCTTAGGCTTATGCTTCGCTTAGGCTTAGGCTTCACTTAGGTTTCGGACGCAGCAGACGCGGACGCAACAATTGTGCTTTGCCAAGAAGACGACGTAAGGAAGCCACAAGCCCAAGCCCGCCGAAAACCGCCCGCCCACGGCGTGCTGGAATGGAATCGGAAGCGTCGGACCGCGATCCTAGCTGCGCCTGCAGATCAAGGTGCATGAACATATGTGAGCAACCATGCAGATTACAAAAAAGTCAATTATTATTAGCTGACTCTGAAGGGCTGATTAAAACCATTAGCCCACTGCCTATATGGGATTTATGGTGTGTCTGCTCAAGATGGTATAGTGCCGGTAAGTGGGGCTGTGGCGTAGTCCGTAAGGCGTTGGACTCCTGACCGCGAGGTCGGGGGTTCGATTCCTTGCTGGTGAAAACCACGGCAACCCCCTTGGACAAGGGGTTTAAACCACTGCTCCGGTTTCTGGCTGTAGCGTGGCTTCGGCCAAAAATCAGTGCCAGGTGGGGGCCCACCTTGCCTCGCGGCAGAACAACGCCCATTGTTATGTATACGGCGCCGCCCTGTGATCCTGGTGATTCAGTTAACGGCCATTGTGCTGTGTCAGGTGGTTGTCGTCAAAAATAAAGTTAGAAAAAGTTTTTAGTGCCTAATTTTTACTATCGAATGTAATGACTGGAGATGTAATGACGCAAGAATAAAGCGTTACAACAAAAAAAGGTGAAATGTTTTCCTGTATTGCAGAAGTGCATTGGTTGCATTGGTTGACTTCCTTTGGCTTTTGCTGCAGCACTTTAAGATTCGTCATTGTTGTTTTGAAACTGAGCATTCACAGCATGGTTTTATGACACATTGTATTGATGATGAGTCACCACTGAGGACATGAAAATATTGATACTGAATCACTTCTGAGCACGTTTTTATGATGAATGACAAACGACAAAAGAGATGAAAGGTTTCTCAGATATAGCAACAATCTCTGCATATTCTCGCCCCCAACCCCCCATTGGTCATTGAGCTACTCGACCTTTAGGGGCCTCTGGGCGATAAACTATTTTCGGGCTCTCCCATTCTCTGCAACCCCCCTCCCACTGGCGGATCCAGGGGTGGGGGAAAGGGGGAATTCCCCCTCCCGAAATCGGAAATCTAGGGGGGAAAAGGGGGGAAAGGGATAGGCGGTGGGAGAAGAAACGCGCCTAGTGGGCCTAGTTTTCAGCATAAAATTGCTTGCAGGTGGTCGAAAACAGCAAAATTTTCGCCTGCGGCGCCGTTTATATTCGTTAATTATCGAAAATGGACCGATTAGGTGTCCAAATCACCGCCAAAATGGCCGAACATCCAAAAAGTTCAACAGGGTCCTCCCTTCTGCAAAATTCTTCCCCACTCCGAAATTTTTTTCTGGATCCGCCAGTGCCCCCTCCCCCCCTTCATCGGTTCATGGTCTTCTTTGTGTGCGCGTTTTGTGCATGTTTCGGATTGTTCGTGTTGGGTTGCGAAAGCAAAACGTTTTTGAACATACAACACATACAAACAGACACACCGAAAAGCATATGCTCTCCCCCCCCCCGCCACATAGCATCCCCACAGAACATAAAACTAAACTTCTGCAAATGAGCCTCAGCGCATGTCTCCAATTTACGTCGTGGGTGTGTTGATATGAAATTTATTTAAAACAGAGTGGGTGTTACAAGCAATTCTGTAGTATTCATGCAAATGCGTTGGTTGACATGCATTGGCTTTGGTTGACCTGCATTCCAACACTTTGCAGTTTTATCATTGCAGTGATTTATCATTGTACAACTGAGTATTGTCAACATTATTTTATTTCATGAGACAAATTGATGTTGAACCGCTTTGGAGCACTTTGCAAGCAGGAGTCCTGAGTTCGAAGCGGCTAGTGTATATCAATTTCTGTTCTGTACATACATGTATGTAGCAGTAGCGGTAGTGCTACGCTGCGTGTCACCTGTGTGTCATGTGCGTGCGTGCCATCGTCGAGTGCTTCTTGCCGACCACAACCATCGTCCTTCCCTCCTACATATTTTCGCCCGGGAAAAATCGGTCGTCTGTCGGTCGTTGTCGTAGTAGCGCATGGTCTTGCAAGCATTCCAGATTTGGTTGTCGCTCAGGCGGTAGGTCCAGTAGCCGAGTAGAGCTTCGACGCGCTTCGGCTACAGGTACATAGGATCTGAGCCATTTGTGGCCCTTTGTAGTTTTCGCGCAGCGACCGACCAAAGTCTCAGGCGAGATGGGACTGTGTGGGCCCCTGGGGCGCCCTCGGCTCGAGATACCTACCTGTACATGCCGCATAAATGCTCCAATCGTAGCCCAGGCTGTGCTATGGCTTCAACAGTCCGCTACGCGCGGCGCTATTGGATGGCTGAGTGAGACGCTGTGTATTGGGGAGTGTTCAATATTTCGATCAATCATTTTTGAACGCACAAAGTGTGTCAGATGGAAGAAGATGAGTGCGTCTTCACAATGAACCAATGTCAATACACCGAATTTAATACAGTAAATAGAGTAAATGAAGCATTTGCCAAGGACTAGACATCTATAGCAAGAGAACGAGCGAACATTAAATGTTCTCACAACTGTAAACATGACGGTAAATGTTACTCCAATAACTTTTACGAAGGGCACAAACTAATTTCTGATAATGCAAGACGCAAATGGTAAATACCTACAACTTCATGTGTGGAGGGCAGCGATGTTATCAGCCGTCCCCCAAGTCGACTGTGTAACTCGCGCAGCGGAGCTGATTGACTAGAGGTTTGTTTGCGCAGACCTGAACTCTTCGGCTGCCTGCTGGTGTGTGCGTGCGTGCGTGCGTGCGTGCGTGCGTGCGTGCGTGCGTGCGTGCGTGCTTGCGTGCGTGCGTGCGTGCGTGCGTGCGTGCGTGCGTGCGTGCGTGCGTGCGTGCGTGCGTGCGTGCGTGCGTGCGTGCGTGCGTGCGTGCGTGCGTGCGTGCGTGCGTGCGTGCGTGCGTGCGTGCGTGCGTGCGTGCGTGCGTGCGTGCGTGCGTGCGTGCGTGCGTGCGTGCGTGCGTGCGTGCGTGCGTGCGTGCGTGCGTGCGTGCGTGCGTGCGTGCGTGCGTGCGTGCGTGCGTGCGTGCGTGCGTGCTTGCGTGCGTGCGTGCCTGCGTGTGTGCGTGCGTGCGTGCGTGCGTGCGTGCGTGCGTGCGTGCGTGCGTGCGTGCGGGCCTGCGAGCGAGCGAGCGAGCGAGCGAGCGAGCGAATATCACACAGCGAGCGAGAAAAGGGAAAATACTGTCTGGCTGCATTCAATTTATTTTTAGGCAGCGTTTTTCACAACCGTAAAAAAATGATAAGCGTCTGTGGCGCCTACCGGGCGCTCCAGGATTGCCTGGGGCGCTTATCATGGGGACGGTAGTTATAAAGGGGAGGGGTGGTACCATTTCGTGCTTTTGAAGCGCAACCGCAACATCGCAAGCGCAGACGCACGCGACGTATGGTATTTCCACTGTCCAACTACATTTCCATGGGAGAGAATGTGTACAGACACCGTCATATTCTACCGACAAGGAACTCGAGAGGGTCCTGCACAAATATGACGAGAGAAACTCCACCAAAATATCGCTGACGTTTCCCCAATGAGAAAACGGACTGCAAGGAATGAGGCTTTCTTCGTCAGCAAGCTATATATAATCTCATGTTTGTGTGTCTACGCTAGTTGTACTGCTGAAGGAACACTCGTCAAAAGAAATTTAGAAACCGAAGCCAAACGTTGCAGCCAAACGTTTTATGGTGGCCATTACCTCTTGTGGGAGATGCGTGTGCTCATCTTGCTCAGAATTCTCCAATAGTACCCCGGGGCACTATTGCTTCAATCCAGAGACATTATTGGAGGGGACAGTATGCGTGGTAGACCGATTGGCAAATTTACAGTATGCACCTCTGCCTGCTGCTCCGGTGGTAGGCGAGCAGCCGATTTCAAGTTTGTGTACATGGTGGTCGACATAGTATTGTCTCACGTTCGCACCTCTGCGCTACCTGTACCGCTGATGAAACACTCGCGGGAACGAGAGAACATCAGCCTCAGCAGTTCTGTTCTTCAATTGCAAACCACAGAGGCAAACGTTGCAGTGAACGTATTTGTGCAGTGCATTAGTCTCTTTGAACGTTCGACGGAGGTTCATATGAGAAACTCACATTGTAACCGGGTTTTTTTTGGAGTGCCACATTTTAATTCTGAATAACTCCGGCAAACGACAAGCTATTGACCTGAAATTGAAATTTTAACTGTAGGTAGACAACACTCTAAGGTTTTGTTGACAATTGGCCCCATAAGAATCCGGTTTTGAAACCCGCGAGTTACACTCGATTGCATCTTAAGCCATATTGCAGTCACTTTCGTTCTGCTGTGTAAGGAATGATTGCTTGAACTTGAGCAAACATCTCGAAATCGGAATAAAATGATAAGTACCGACACAGGGCATTCGAAAGTGATATGGGAAAGCATGGTTTTCCAAAAAATGACTCATCAAGTAGCAGAGAGATGCAACCATCACGCTTAGAGCACCAGACAGGAATGGACAGTGGACCATGCAAACTCAAACGAGTGCCACGCACTGGTTTCAAAACGGATTCTCACGGGGCCAATTGTCAACAAAACCTTAGAGTGTTGTCTACCTACAGTTAAAATTTCAGGTCAATAGCTTGTCGTTTGCCGGAGTTATTCAAAATTTAAATGTGGCACTCAAAAAAAACCCTGTATGTACTGCACTACAAACGGTAGACGTGCTGCAATTTCGCAATATTAATCAATGCGGTGCGTCTTTCTCACTAATCACCTGCTCATACAGTACGAATCAATTGCTCCATTGAAACCTCCTTCATGGCAGGTGGTACAAACTTGTTTTCGTGTGCAGCGTAAAAGCTACGTACAGGGTCTGTATCGCATGCGAGAATCACAAAATCTACCGTAAATCCTCCAATAGTGCCCCTTCCAATATTGCTTTTGGTTAAGGAAGGAGAGGTTGAAATACCCAAGCCTGCGTCGACTCTGCATCGCCCTGCCTGTTGACTCGTTGCCCCGAACTAGAACGAAAAAATGCTGCAATTCCACCATTAATTCGCGGTCAGATGCCGCTTCGTGAATCGGTCCGACTGTATCTCTTTGACGATTTAGCGATTTCTCTAACTACGCGCAGTTTCTGCCATGAGTATTCGAAAAGGAGAACAAACAGACTGAGTACAAATGCAGCGTGTTGGCAAGTTAAAGTGTAACATTTTTTGACTACCGTAAGATCTACAGGGTGGGCCAAAAAAACTTGGAACCCTAACTTCAACGCCGCCGTTCGCGTGCTAGCGTTGTCCGATTGGTGTGAAATTTTAACCACACATACCCCAAACACATCTACGCATCTGCACAAACTTTCAGCTTAATCGGATAAAATGGGCTCATTTGGCAATCATTTTCGCAAACCCTACTCAAAACTTGGGTGTTCACGCGCTCGTTCTCGTGGCAGGGTCGACCAATTGCTGTGAAATTTTAACCAGACATGCCTCAGGCACTTACACGCTTTGTCCCAAAAAATCAAGTTATTCGGACTAATATTGCTCCTGCGGCAAGCTTTTTTTTCTCGCTAACCATACTCGAAAATTGGATGGTCACGCGCAAGTCAAATCAGTTGTCACCTGTAGGCGGCGCCTTTTAGCGGATCAAAACAAAACTCATTCACGCGCTGCCACCTCGCCAGGGGGGGATTATCGTTGGAAGCGGGAACTCTCATGAAAGACTAACCGTAGTTTGAATGTGACATATACAGTAGTCGTCGTTTTGTGCTACTTCACTCTGGATGTTGGGGTTGTGTCACACCCAAAAGAGAGCAAGATGCCGCTCTCAGAAGACGATAAAATCACTATAAAAACGCTTAGAGTTGAAAAAAATTGGGGGGCGAGGAGAATTAGGCGCGAATTTCCAGGAAAAGATTGGCCCCTGTCGTCACTTAGCTTTTTTTTGAGAAAAATCGATGCGACCGGGCAAATCGAACGAAAAGAAGGGAGTGGTCGACCGAGAACCATTCGAACCGACGAAAATGCTGAAATTGTCAGCGAGTTGATCGCGAGTCAGGAAGATCAACCTGGGCCGATTTTGTTCCACTACATAACATCACGATTTTAATTTCGTTTTTTTATAAAAGAATATTGTTGGCACTGGCATAGGTCAGTTGTTTGAGTCAACACAAATTGGCCCTGGCACTTCTTTGTCTGCGCGAGAAATCGCAAATGCCACTGGAATTTCTCGTTCGTCTGTGAGGCGCATAGCGCATGCAGATTTAGAGAAAAAGGTGTTCAAGCGCGCTGTCGTGCACAGTCTTACTGGAGCGAATCGTCAAGCGCGACTTCAGAGGTTGTTGCTTCAGTTTTATGCCAAAGCTTTATGCCGAATGACTGCAAAAGTGCTTTAGGTGCCAGCATTTGTTGAACGAGGTGACTCCGCAACAGTTGCGCAGAGTCTTTTTCACAGATGAGTCGACATTTTACTTAAACACCCCAAGAAATCGCCAAAATGACAGAATTTATCAACCTATGCAGCTGAGAAAGCGAGAGATTCGTCTTGAGAATTTGCTCGTTGAAAGGGGACAATTTTCCCCAAAACAGATGATTTCCTTGGGCTTTTCAAAGCTGGGAAAAACCCCAATTCATTTTATTGATGGCAATGTCAACTCCCAGTATTACTGCAATCAAATTCTGTCACAAACGCTCATTCCCGCTATGCGGGAATTGTCCGCTCCTGGGGCGACATTTTGAAGCTGACCAAGTCTGAAGATGGGGGGGGGGAATAATCGTGGGTACCTGGGGTCATCAATTTGAGGGGGAGGGGGTGGGTCGTTAATGCTCCACACCAGGTTCTGGTACTGCATTCAACGAATTTTATGCTGCTAACCCACCTCCCTTTCTGCGCGTGCCTCCTGGTGTAGGTGTCAGGGGAATCTCAATGTGCATAACCAAAAGGAAGTTTTCCTGTACACTGGTGGATCGCCGGATATTGCACTTTGAAATGTCGCCCAGGCAATTTTGTGCTGCAACAAGATGGTGCCCGCGCGCACACTGCTCGCGCAACTCGGGAGTTTTTGCAGCAGGAGGACGTGCAATTCTGGCCTCCCGAAATGTGGCCGCCATGCAGTCCCGATTTGGCGCCATGCGACTATTTTTTGTTTGGACCACTGAAAAGCGCGGTCTATCGGCGGCGACCACAAAGTTTGGTCGAGCTCCGGAATTGCATCGTGGAAGAATGGGCCGCGATTAGTCAGAGATCGATCAATGCAGCAATCGACCAATTTTTGCCAAGAGTGCAAGCAGTTGTGGCAAATAATGGTGGACATATCGAATATGCGAATATGTAATCGCGGCGTTTTGTCTGACTGTGCTGTGTTAGCTGTGCCTCTGCAACCTTACACAAGAATAAATCCGTTGTCGTTGACGATCCTCGATGTCCCTTGTCCAGTGGTGGCTGCTGGACTTGCGCGTGACCATCCAATTTTCGAGTATGGTTAGCGAGAAAAAAAGCTTGCCGCAGGAGCAATATTAGTCCGAATAACTTGATTTTTTGGGACAAAGCGTGTAAGTGCCTGAGGCATGTCTGGTTAAAATTTCACAGCAATTGGTCGACCCTGCCACGAGAACGAGCGCGTGAACACCCAAGTTTTGAGTAGGGTTTGCGAAAATGATTGCCAAATGAGCCCATTTTATCCGATTAAGCTGAAAGTTTGTGCAGATGCGTAGATGTGTTTGGGGTATGTGTGGTTAAAATTTCACACCAATCGGACAACGCTAGCACGCGAACGGCGGCGTTGAAGTTAGGGTTCCAAGTTTTTTTGGCCCACCCTGTAAATATGATCCACAAGTGCCCGTCGACCACCATTTTGGATGCCCCGGCTGGGCATCTTGGGGGTCATAAGGGGGGGGGGCGGCGCTAGTGACAGAGAACAACGAGAGCTTACAATTAATTCCCTAGAATGAAGTGCAACTTCAAGCACGGACGCACACAACACACTCAACAATTCCGACGACAATTCCCACGATTCCCACACGACAATTCCCGATTAGACACAAATTGCAGTCTTGCACTTCCCAAATCCAAATCCTGGCTCGCCACTGCTCCCCGGTTGATCGTAACGTCGTGCATCCCATTCGTGGTAGTTGGCAGAAACGTCCGTGCTCCTGTGTTGGGCTGGGCGTGAGGGCGTGTTCCTAGTGTTACTAAGGTTTTTTCAACCGGTTTTATCCAAAAAAAAGTAGATCTTTTATTAAAAACATGGTCCACATTGTACATGTTGTACATGGTGTACGTGTACATGACATGGTGCACTCTGCTTTATGCTCCTCCAAACTTGTTTTGAAATCAAGAGTCATGCAAGAGTGGTCCAGCTGTGCCTACTTATACGTCCTACACATGTTAGAATACCCAATACACGTACTCGGTTCAGATTACATTCTGAGGTGATTTTGAAAAAGTTAAAAAAAAAACACGTACTAATGAAAATAAAACGGTTTCATTAAAAAAAACACCCGAGTTTGCCATTTCTTTTGACAACTCTAGTATCTCCACTGTCCAACCAATTCCATTTTCATGGGAGAGAATGCGTAAAGACACACTCATGTTCTGCCGACAAGGGGTACTCGAGAGGGTGCGCTGCAGCTGCACCGATATGACGGGAACAGCTCCACAAATTGTCACGAACATTCCCCAATGAGAAAACGAACTGCAAGAATGAGGCGTTATCGGCGCAACATTGTCTCATGTTTGTGTGTCTACACTACTTGTACTGCAGAAGAAACACTCGAACACGACAACAGCCTACGTAGGTATGTATGTATGGCAGTTTCTCGCCGAACGTTGCAAGTGGCAGAAACCGAAGCCAAACGTTGCAGTGAACATATTTTATGCTGGTCATTGCCTCTTGTGATTGGTGAGTGAATCCTTTTCCTTTTTGACCGATACACTGCTTTCGTGAGTCTTCAGCGCAGTCATCAGCAGTAGTTCGGACAATCCCGGCCCTTTCGAGCGTGATAGAGTAACTCCCTATTGTATCGACAGCGCCTACATTCTTTTGGAGCGTGTTTATACGTGTTTATGGGGGTGGAGGACAGACGTTTGGTGAGAGACTCTGATGTCAGTGACTTGCAGGTCACTGAGCAGCTTCCACACTGTTATGTCGAAGCTCTGGATGCGTAGGCGCTGAGTCGCGGGCTCACCTTGCCCAGAATTTTCGAAATGTACCCCGGGGCAGTATTGTTTCAATCCTCAGATTCCCAGAGGGGGATAGTATTGCGTGGGGGACCGATTGGCGGGGTTACGGTATGTCAGCTGTTGGTGAGCAGCTGATTTCATTTTCAATGGCACATTGGGGGCACAAGACAACAATTGTCTCCTCTTCGTATGTCTACGATACTTGTACCGCGGATGAAAACCATCGTCCTCCCCACCTACATATTTTCGTCCTCTGTCTGTCGTTGTTGCAGTAGCGCATGGTCTTGCGAGCATTCCAGATTTGGTTGTCGCTCAGGCGGTAGGTCCAGTAGCCGAGTAGAGCTTCGACGCGCTTCGTCTCGAGGTGATCTGAGCCCTTTGTGGGCGTCGTGGCTTTCGCGCAGCGACCGACCAAAGTCTCAGGCGAGAGGGGACTGCGTGGGCCTTGTGGCGCCCTCGGCTCGAGATACCTGTACCTACCGCATAAATGCTCCAAAATTAGGGTTTTTTAAACTCCAAATTATTGCTTCAACATTCGGCTACGCGCGGCGCTATTCGACGGGTGAGTGAGACACTGTGTATGCAGCGTATTAGCAAGTTCAACTGTAACATTTTTTGACAACCGTAAGATCTAAATATGATCGATAAGTGCCCCGTCGACTACCATTTTGGATGCCCTGGCGGGGCATCATAAGGTGTACTTACACAGCTAACTTGCACAATAACTCAGCAATAACAGCCAGCCAAGCGTACAATCTATGGTATTGATCGCTGCGTAACCCACTCTTTTAGGCGTGTCGCGTCGCGTGAACACCTTCGCTTTGACGAGTGACACACTCGCGATCAGGGGGGGGGGGTTGGGGAGCTAATCGTTAGAGGCTGCGCGTTGAGTTTCGAGAATGGAGGTGGAGTAAGCATTTGCAAAACTTTATTTTGCGGCCGAAACACTTCTCAGAGGATGAGAACGACACTGCTCAACATACCATGAATCAATCAATCAATCCCTTGTATTGCTGGACCAGCCGACACAGTTCAAGGAGCCGTAATCCGTGTACGCGGTACAGGGGGCGCTGCATCATCGAATTGCAATAAGAGCGCGAGAACAGTACAGACGGACGAACAAACGACACTGGGATTGCACATAGGTACATTGTGAAAAATGCAGAATTTCCTACGTGATACCTATTTACGTTGTAGTTGTCGTGCTCCTCAATGAACGGGGTGAATTGTTCAAGATCTACCGTGTCCCGGCTGAGGCGGTTCCATATGCGCGACGCGCTGTACAGTAACAAATTTTAGCGACTTTGGCGGGTCGGAAGGACAAGTCGGGACAACTTACTCACTGTCGGCACTCCTGGTAGTCTAGGCAGGCTACAGACAATTTCTCTGTATACGTGTAGGTAGGTAGGCTGTTTTGTTGTGGTTCTCGCCTCTCTGCGTGTCAGCGCACCCGTAGCGGCTAGCGCACGTACGCACTTGTAAGTATTTGTTGCTGTCTGCTAAGAAGTTGCATTGCGTCCACCGTTGAGACGGTCGCTGCCTACCCGACGCAGACGAAACGCGCTGCGCGCAACACTCACAACCAGCGATGCGATCAAAAATAAAAATTTAATAAATGAACTAAGTTCAAAATTTTATTTTAAGTTCATTAAAAGAAAACAAAAAATGTCATTTGTAACCATTTCTGTATGTTTTAGAATGGACTCATCCATTGCAAACATTGGAGTGGAGAAAACTGGTGTTTTTAGCTTAGCGGTAGGAATCCACTTCATGTAAAGATTTGCTTGCACGCTTGCAGACTCACATAGACTGTCGTGCCACCGTAGTCAACGCATTTCAATGAGCGCCGTCGCTCACGGCAAGACGCAGTCAAAAAGGGCGTAGGAGACAGGCAGTATAGCAGTTCAGCCCCCCCCCCCCACACACCCTCACCCTGACCCCCATGCCCCCTATGACAGCCCCCTCCCCCTATCCCCCGTTGATCATCCCCCATACACCTCCCCGCCGCCGAACACAACTACCGTAAACCCTATAATTAGCCCCCCCCTATAATTAGCCCCCCCCCCTATAATAATACACCCTCCCAAGACCACTTTGAGTTAATAAGCCCCCCCCCCCCTAATTACGCCCCCTCCCTAAATGAACCGTCGTCTAAAAGGCACATGTTTCCATGTCTGGGTGTATGTATGGTCGCGTATGTGTATGTATGTACACGTATGTGCATGTGAGACTGTGTGAGAGTGTGTTAGAGTGTACCAACGTGTGTGCATAGCGCCTTTTTCCCTTAAAAATCGCCTTCACGCGCCTTTTTGCCCACACATCTTCCCACTCATCGACACTTCCAGTTTATAAGCCCCTCCCGAGACTTAGCCCCCCCCCCCGATAATTATACACCCTCCTAGAGATCGAACGAAAAAATTAGCCCCCGGGGGGCTAATTATAGGGTTTACGGTACACGTAGGCCGATTTATAATCATCCGCGTCCGTCATCCGCGTCCGTCATCCGTCAAAGACGGATGATTATATGTAAATCGGGACGCGGATGATTATAAATCGGCCTATAATTTCGGGAATTTGCAGTCTCGCGGAACAACATTTGACTGGGAGAAAGCATTTGCAAATGCAACTTTATTCTGCGACCGAAACACTTCTGAGAGGATGAGAACGACACACCCTTAACATACAATGAACCAATCGATCAATCCCGTTAATTGATGGCCGACACAGTTCAAGGAACCCTAATCCGTGTACGCGGTACAGGGGGCGATGCATCATCGAATTACAATGAGAGCGCGAGAACAGTACAGACGACTCATTTTTCCCGGGCGAAAATAGGAGGGGTGAGAAGTTGCGTTGTGTCCACCGTTGAGACGGTCGCTGCCTATCCGACGCAGACGAAACGCGCTGCGGCAACACTGACAAGCACAACTACATACCTATAAAACTGACGGCAAACGTTTCAGAAAGGACTTTTAAAATGAGTCCACTAACTAACTTCGGTGATACCGTCTCCTCTGAGCCCCCTCGTCATCTGCATTTGTGTGAATACCTACCTACGCACATGCATACTGCAATTAGAACAATGCGAGTAATGTACATACAGGGTGGCCCAGCCTCGACTGCACCTCTTTGTTCAAGTATATCTCGGGGGTGGATGAAGCGATTTTGATAAAATTTTAAACACTTATAGTGGGTACTCTAGCTCAGACTTCATCCAAGTTTCAGCCGGATCTGTTATGTATGTTGTTCAACAGTGACGCACAAAACAATTTGAACTTTGTAAAATGTGCATTCTCTGGCGACTGGCATTATGTCGACTTCTCTAGCGATTTCTAAATGGCAATCAAAACGCGTTCTCACGTTGATCCAGTGCTGACTGGCTTTGGCATCGGATGAGGGCGATTAGCAACTGCGCCAGTCTGCTCGAAGCGCTTTACGGTCATTGATACAGTGTTCTGTGATGGAGCTTTCGTCGTTGGGATGGCGTTTGTTACCTTGCCAGTCGATGATTGTCGAGTTGAACTTTGATTCAACGAATAACTTCCGCTTGATTGTCCGTTCTGTAAATTTGCTTTACAATGCAATGTAAGCGCGTTGTTCCAAAGAGGATTTCTGCCGCCACATACTCGCGCAAAAAATACTCGCGCAAAAAAGCCACATACTCGTTTCAAAAGTTCACCCAGTTCTTTGTAAACACTCGAGGCGCGCGCGGCCTTCGGCCTCCATGTATACATAAAGGCATGAAGCAATTGATTTTGCATATGACGTGATCATAATGCGCAAGGATATGCGTAGCTTTGTCTTTTACTGGTGTGGGCGAGTGTTCCTTAAGACAGTTGTCAGCATTGAAGGACCCAAACTCCATGCTCCCCCTTTGTCCATGGGGGCGTGCAGCCCGTTGACAGAAACTGCCCAAATTCTGAGTTCCTCTTTTATCGTGAGGGCGTGCTCCAATTGACAGAAATTGGCTCAAATTCTGTGCTCCTCTGTGCGTGCGTGCGTGCGCGCGTGCGTGCGTGCGTGCGTGCGTGCGTGCGTGCGTGCGTGCGTGCGTGCGTGCGTGCACTCCCGTGCGTGCGTGCGTGCAGTGCGTGCACTCCCGTGCTTGCGTGCGTGCACGCACGTAGAAAGTACTTCCGTCATATCAAAGTGAATAATTCGCTATTTAGGTGGCCTTTTTTTTCAATTTTTTAGGGAAAAAATTCTCTACTTTTACCTACCTTGTCCTAAAATATCAAACATCTTAAACGCAAAGCGCTTAAGTTATAGCGAAATGAAACCGACGATAGATAAATGGCTCACCCGGTATAACTGAGGACAATCGTTGCAGAAGGAACTTTTATTGAGGGCACTGACTCTTGTCCGCAATGTCACACAGACAGCGTAGCTTACACGACAACTCAGCAGCAATAACCGCAATTTGACGCAATTTTTGCATTCACGTTTCGATGCTAGGTACTGCCACAATTGAGCAGTGTCCTAAGAGAAAGGACAGGGTTGTTGCAAAGTTGCCTGTTGCAAAAGTTAGTCTTCGAAAAGTACTGTGTACCCGCTGAGTGCAGTCGACTATTGTCTATGCTCGTAGTCTTCGCTACTTGTACCGCAGAGAAAAACACACGTGGGAACGAGAGAACGTCAACCTCAGCAATTTATAGGTTCTCAATTGCAAACCCCAGCGGCAAACGTTGCAGTGAACGTATTTATGCAGTGCATTTGCGTTTTTTTGGAGTTTTGAAGCCTCCAAATTTCCGACGCAAACTTTAAAAAAATTATACTTCAGACTTAAAACAGCTTTGAGCAAAACAAAATGTGGCATGACACCCAGTGCCTATGGGGGTACCTTTTGGTCACAATTTAAAGGAAATCTATTTTTTTAAATCTGCGGTCGATTTTGCCATGGACGGCGGGCTAAAGGCATGAAGCAATTGATTTTGCATATGACGTTGACGTGTGATCATAATGTGCAAGCAGATTCAGAAGCTTTTGACCATGGGGGCTGTGCTTCCCTGTTGATCGCAAGGACGTGCATCCCATTGGTGGTACATAGTTGACAGAAACATCTGTGCTCCCGTGTTGGGCTGGGCGTGAGTGCGTGTTCCTAGAGTTGCCAAAAAATTTTTTCAAACGGTTTTATTTTAAAAAAGTAGATCTTTTCTTAAAAGAACAGTGTTCTGTAAAAAAACACACTTTTCCTTTTTTGATTCCCTTTTGCTCTTTTTGTGGATTATACGCCAATATTTGTTTGCAACTTGACGCCCCATTGCACAAATACAATGAATTAGTGATGTTTATGTATTTGCAGTCATACTTCGACACCTTTGATACACAGCACAGCAGCTACCCAGGAGTGAACTGAAAGTCGACAAAGTGATCAAGTGTCTTCACTGCAGCTGGCGATCGACCAAAACTATGCGCCACCTGCGCATGTGAGATCTTGCCAAGCACAAGCTCCACTGTAAAAAAACGAGCTGAACTGCTACATCGTTGAATGCGTTTCAGGCCGTTTTCGTTTCAGGCCGTTTGAGAGTATACATATAGCGCCAAGCGCGGACGCTCTCAGCCCCTGCGTCGTCTGCCGACTCGTCTGCAACCGTCGTCAGGGCCGGCCACAGAGAAGAAGAAGAAGATCGTTGAATGCGGAACATGGTGCACATTACATGGTGCACGTGCACATACATGGTGCACTCTCGTTTATGCTCATCCAAACTTGTTTTGAAAGCTCAAGAGTCATGCAAGACTGCTCCTGCTGTGCCTACTCATACGTCCGACACATGTTAGAATGCCCTACACTTGGTCCAGATTACGTTCTGAGGTGATTTTGAAAAGTTCAAAATAAAATTAAAAAAGACGGTCTTATAAAAAAAAACACCCGAGTTTGCCATTTGGTTTTTCCAACGAACTGGAGAGGGTGCTGCATCGATATGACGGGAACAGCTCCACAAATTGTCACAAACGTTTCCCAATGAGAAAACGAAGTGCAATGAATGAGGCTTTGACCTCGCAAGATTGTCTCATCTTTGTGTGTCTACGCTACTTGTACCGCTGAAGAAACAGTCGAACAGGACAACAGCCTGCGTATGGCAGTTTCTCGCCAAACGGTGCAAACCGCAGAAACCGAAGCCAAACGTTGCAGGAACATATTTTCTGCTGGCTTGTAATCGGTGAGGAAATCCTTTTCTTTTTTGACTGATTTAATACATTCGCGAGTCTGAGATTCGGCGCAGTCTTCAGCAGTAGTTTGGCGTAGCTTGGCCAATCGCGGCGGCTTTGAACGCGATTGAGTCACTCCCTAATGTTGTTGCCAACGCCTCGACATTTGACGTGTTTATACGTGTTTCTGAGGTGTGGGGGTCGAATGTTTGGCTGGAGATGATGGCAGTGACGCTGCAAGTCGATGAACCGCCTCAACCTGTCGAAGCTCTGGATGGGTAGGCGCTGGGTCGCGGGCTCCCTTGCTCGAATTCACCAATAGTATGCCCGGGGCGGTATGGTTTCGATCCTCGCCGAGACGTTATTGAAAGGGATGGTATTGCGTGCATGGGGGGGGGGGGCCATTGGCGAGTTTACGGTTTGTCGCTGTTGGCGAGCAGCGGCTTCATTTCTAAGTGCTCATTGGAGTGACTAGCGCGCCAGCGGGCAGCGTTGGCCTAGTGGTAAAGAATCTGCCACTTGCGCGCGAGGTCGTGGGTTCGGTTCTTGATGGACCCACTCAACCGAGGACTTCCTTTCTGTGGATTTTCTCGTGCCTCGCTGCCCTAGATTTACCTGTTGATGGCGTTCTTCCGAAGGTCTTTGCTGATTGCCGGCTCTGGACAGGAAGGGTATGGATTGGGTTGCTACATGGGGGGGGGGGGGGGGGGGGGCGGGGAACAAGAAGAGAGAAACCAATGTCCTTCTCACTTAAATTGAGAAAGGATGGTGGTCAGGGGGGAACGTTAGAGCGTGTGTACGATAAACATGCTTTGTGGTGTGTTGCTTTCTGTTCTCTTTGGGGGGTTGGCGTTGGTGTTCGTGTGGCCTGTGGGTTTCAGCTCATTGGGTGAGTGTGGGTGTTCTGGTGGTTTGTGTGTTGTTGTGGTTGGTGGTTTGGGGTGGTTTGTTGTGTGGGTAGGGTGAGTAGGTTGGCGTTGTGGCGGTTGGCTTTGTGTGGTGTGGGGTTGGGGAGTCAGGAGAGGGGGCTGGTGGATTTGGGGGCCTCTTGGTCGAGATGAGCCAATGCTACTGTGTTGTGTGTGAGAGAGAGGTGGTGCGTGTGATGATGTGAATCCGAATTATGCAGAAAAAAGAGTAAATGAAGTGCACGTTAGAGCAAGAGAACGGCTCGTATTTTTCCCTGAATATGCGGTACGTTCTCATCTTTTCGAAGGCCAACTAGTTTCTGAAATGCAAGAAGACGCAAATGGAAAACCACACTTCATGTGTGGAGCGCAGCTATGTTATCAGCTGTTAACAGCTATGTTTCCCCCAAGTCGACAGTGTAACTCGCGCAGCGGTGCTGATTGACTAGAGGTTTGTTTGCGCAGACCTGAAGTCTTCTGCTGCCTGCTGGTGTGTGCGTGCGTGCGTGCGTGCGTGCGTGCGTGCGTGCGTGCGTGCGTGCGTGCGTGCGTGCGTGCGTGCGTGCGTGCGTGCGTGCGTGCGTGCGTGCGTGCGTGCGTGCGTGCGTGCGTGCGTGCGTGCGAGCGTGCGTGCGAGCGAGCGAGCGAGCGAACGAGCGAATATCACACATACCTATGAAAGTATGTAGTCATAGAGAGTTTCCACCTGTGAGAGACAAATGCTGCAATTCCAGAATTTTATTGATGGTCAGTTGCCCGTCGTGAATGCGTAGACTACCTCTACTTGTAAGCCTTCTGCTGCCTGCTGGTGTGTGCGTGCGTGTTGCGTGCGTGCGTGCGCGTGTGTGCGCCTGTGCGTGCGTGCGTGTGTGCGTGCGTGCGCGTGTGCGCGTGTGCGTGCGTGCGTGCGTGCGCGTGTGCATGCGTGCGTGCGTGCGTGTGCGTGCGTGCGCGTGTGTGCGCGCGCGTGCGTGCGGGCGTGCGTGCGTGCGTGTGCGCGTGAGAGGGGTGGCGTCCGGGCGTGTGCGTGCGTGCGTGCGTGTGTGGGTGCGTGCGTGCGTGCGTGCGTGCGTGCGTGCGTGCGTGCGTGCGTGCGTGCGTGCGTGCGGTGCGTGCGTGCGTGCGTGGCGTCGTGCGTGCGGCGGTGCGTGCGTGCGTGCGTGCGTGCGTGCGTGCGTGCGTCCCGAGCGAGCGAACGATCGAATGTCACACATACCTAGGAAAGTATGTAGTAATAGTTCCTTTCCACCTGTGAGAGACAAATGCTTCAATTCCACAATTTTATTGATGGTCATTTGCCCGTCGTTAATGCGGGGACTAGCAGGTGGCTGACGATCGGAAAATTTTTCTGGCTACACGCGGTTTCCGCCATTATATGCCGAGAAAAGGGCTCATACTATTCGTTACATACGAATACGATTTATTTGTAGGTGACATTTTTGACAACCGCAAACATTCATAAGCGTCTAGGTAAAGGGGATGGGGTGGTACCATTTCGTGCATTGAAGCGCAACTGCAATGGCGCAAGCGCAGACGCATGCGACGTATGGGATCTGCACTGTCCAACCATTTCCGTGAGACAGAATGCGTAGAGACGCACTCATATTCTACAGACAACGAACTAGAGAGGGTGCTGCACCAATATATATGACAAGAGAAACTCCACCAAATTATCGCTGAAGTTCTCCCAATGAGAAAACGGACTGCAAGGAATGATTCTTTCTTCGTCAGCAGTCTCAGGTTTGTGTGTGTTTACGCTAGTTGTACTGCTGAAGGAACACTCGTTAAAAGAACAGGACAACAGCCTGCGTAGTAAATTGTACACTGTACACTAAATTGGCCTGCAATCTTGAGCAATTGGACGGGCCGGGCCGGGCCGGGCCGGACTATCTGGCGGGCCGGGCCGGGCCGAGATGCCAGGCCTGTGCTCATCCCTACTGCGTAGGTACCTAGGGCAGCTTCTCGCTCTTTAGAAACCGAAGCCAAACGTTGCAGCCAAACGTTTTATGGTGGCTATTTATTATCTTTTGTGGGAGATGGGTGTATGTAATCAGCTTGCTCAGAATTCTCCAATAGTACCCCGGGGCACTATTGCTTCAATCCTGAGACATTATTAGAGGGAACAGTATTGCGTGGGGTGACCGATTGACAAATTTTCAGTATGCACCTCTGCCTGCTGCTCCGGTGGTAGGCGAGCAGCCGATTTCAAGTTTATGTACAGGGTGGCCCGCCGATCCGTATCCAACTTTAATCGCTCGCCATTCCTTGGTCCGGCGGTCGATTTTCCCAAAATTTTAAGACGTGGTGCTGCAAACCTTTACTTAGATATGTGCAAAGTTTGAGCAGTTTCTAAAACAAAATAAAAAAGTTATGTACAATTACTGTAACCTATACCGTTTTTACGGTAACGCGCAAAACTAGTTTGTTTTTAGTGCGCCGTTATGGCTGAAAGTTCGCCTCTCTCTCTTGAGCAAAGAGTTAGTGCCGTTAAAGTTTATTACGAGACGAAAAATGCCCGGGAAACGGTCAGACGTCTGTCGAAACTGTTTCCGGAGTGGAAAACCTGCAACCACAAATCGGTGCTGCAAATCGTTAAGAGATTTGCAGAAACTGGCTCTCTCGCGGAAAGAAAGCGGCAACTTTCGAAGCCTGCGATAGAAAACGCGTTCGCCCACCTCAACGCTTAGTTCTGCTCGAGAATCTGTTGTTCTGTCTCAGAGCGCTGTAAAAAATGCATCGCTGTAGGCGGCGGAAACTTTGAAAACCGGTGGTTAGGCGTATGAGCAAATATAAGGTTATTCGCTGGGCAGATTTTAATGAAACTTTGTACATATCTAAGTAAAGGTTTGCAGCACCACGTGTTAAAATTTTGGGAAAATCGACCGCCGGACCAAGGAATGGCGAGCGATTAAAATTGGATACGGATCGGCGGGCCACCCTGTACATGGTGGTCGACATAGTATTGTCTCACGATCGCACCTCTGCGCTACCTGTACCGCTGATGAAACACTCGCGGGAACGAGAGAACGTCACCCTCAACAATTCTGTTCTTCAATTGCAAAACACAGAGACAAACGTTGCTGTGAACGTATTTGTGCAGTGCATTAGTCTCTTTGAACGTTCGACGTCGTATGCCATTCATATGAGAAACTCACATTGTACATGTATGTACTGCACTACAAACGGTAGACGTGCTGCAATTTCGCAATATTAATCAATGCGGTGCGTCTTTCTCACTAATCACCTGCTCATACAGTACGAATCAATTGCTCCACAGGAACCTCCTTCATGGCAGGTGGTACAAACTTGTTTTCGTGTGCAGCGTAAAAGCTACGTACAGGGTCTGTATCGCATGCGAGAATCACAAAATCTACCGTAAATCTAATGCTAGTTTCGCTGTCAAAATTGCCGATTTTTCGGTGATTTTGATCACTTTTGCCACATTTAATGGTTAATTTACCGTTAATAGTTGCTGAAACGTACTATTATTGGTTAGCAGTAGTGTGTATACACGATGTAAATGTACCTACCACTATATTTTTGCCCATAAAAGGCACATGGCACAACATACCCCTTACCCCCGGGGGCACTATTGGAGGGGGGGGGGTCTATTATTTCAACCTTGCCATACCCGGGGGCACTATTGGAGGGGGAGGCACTATTGGAAGGGGGTGTTCTATTGGAGGATTTACGGTATGCTGTCGAAGCTGTGGATGCGTAGGCGCTGAGTACCCCGGGCCACTGTTGTTTCAATCCTCAGATGCCTAGAGGCACTATTGGAGCGGACAGTATTGGCGAGTTTACGGTATGTCAGCTGTTGGCGAGCAGCCGATTTCATTCTC
This sequence comes from Paralinhomoeus sp. GSCO2_6, assembly GCA_030248085.1. Taxonomy (NCBI): domain Eukaryota; kingdom Metazoa; phylum Nematoda; class Chromadorea; order Monhysterida; family Linhomoeidae; genus Paralinhomoeus; species Paralinhomoeus sp. GSCO2_6. The sequence goes on along the minus strand of JASAMY010000287.1, from coordinate 104,383 downwards.
AGGTGCACATTGTAGCCACTAGACAACCACACGTTAAGACTCGCTTTTTCTAAAGAACCGAGATTTATCCCGCAATAGTGGCCAAATAACCCGAAATATTTTTTTGATTTTGATAAAATTCAAGTCAAGTGGGTGCAGATCAAGAAACTGCAGCCGAAATTAAAAAAAAAGTACTAGCTAATTAAAAAAGACGGTCTTTCTTTAAGACTCGCTTTTTGTAAAAACCAACCTGGTCCAACCAGAGCGTGGCACAATCCCCGAAATTTTTTTTGATTTTTTTTGAAAAAAATGTGTCTAGACCGGAATTGGATGGGGAGTCCGATGATCGGCTCGAAATTTCAATTTTTAAACCGCAACTTTTTTTATTGGCAAAAAACGGTTTTTTGGCTCAAAATTTTTGGGACTTCCGTTTTTGGCCCATAACTTGCGATTTCGAGCTCAAAACTGAAACTTGAAGGCAGATTCGGAATCCTCGTGAAATTGCGCGTCTTTTTGGTGCAGAAATGGCGCGAGTCATATTTACGCACAAATGCGAAAACACGCATTGAAAATTTGGTTAGATCAGAAATTTGACGTGTTTTGCTTGCGGTTTCTGCGAAACAGGTTTGCGCACCACGAAACCCAGTTCAGATGAAAGCCCGTTTCATTCTGCGTCGAATGAGCTATGAACGGTCAAATTTCGGGCACACGTCTAGATCGAAAATTGCACTTGAAGTTGTCGACTGAGTGACAAAAGTCGACTCGCTGGGAATCAAGTGTTGGGTATAGTTCTTTTTGGGCTCACCCCAGACTAAAGTCTTGCATGGTCACATGCGGAAACGAAACGTCTGCAAATTCCCCATGTTTGACCATACCCCAAAATATGGTCTAAATTGGCGTACTGTAATGAAAGTGTCCATTGTGCATATTTCTCCACCTTGCTCTAGCAGCTTGTTTCGCATGCGGTTTCTGCAAAACCAGTTTGCGCACCACGAAACCCAGTTCAGAAGAAAGCCCGTTTTATTCTGCGTCGAATGAGCCATAAACGGTCAAAATTCGGGCACACGTCTAGATCGAAAATTTCACTTGAAGTTGTCGACTGAGTGAGTGACTGTCGACTTGCTGGGAAGTGTCTAGGTATATGTAGTTCTGCGTGGGATCACCTCAGACTACACGGTGTGGTGCAAATTGTGAAGGGGGGGGGGTGGTAATGATGAAGGGAAGGGGGCGCTTGCCATAAGGTGAGCGCTTATAACTATGGATGGCCTCTAAGCGGGGCACTTATTATGAGGGGGCGCTTATCATAGGTTACGGTATGCTCATACAACAGCTAAAAATGCAATTTAGACTGCATGTTGACCTTGTTTTGACCAAAAGTGTTTTGTGAAAAGCATTCCAATTCAAAACAGCAACCCACCACCACTTGTGAGCTCCCCCCCCCCCACTCGGCCAGACCTTGTATGAGTCTGAGGCATACCTGCCTGTAACTGGGGCCTGGAAGAGTGCATGAGAAGGTAAATGGCACTTGGGGGGGTGGGTGCTAATGAGGCAAAAAGTGGGAGGGTAGCCACCAAAAAGTTTGAATTACTGTAAATCCTCCAATAGTGCCCCCGGGGCACTATTTGTTCAACCTCTCCTTACCCGGGGCACTATTGGAGGGGGGGGCACTATTGGAGGGGGGCTCGATTATTTCAACCTTGCCGTACCCGGGGGCCCTATTGGAGGGGGGCACTATTGGAGGGGGGTTGTATTGGAGGATTTACGGTATACTGGTACTTGGTATACTTGGTATACGTGGTATACTAAAAACAAAATAGGCTCTAAATAGTGGTATTTTTATTTAGCCGTTTTATGGTCATATAACACTGAACAGCACTAAAAAACCAAACATTTACACACTTGTACCGTTTCATATGGAGTGAAAATCCCTTGGGAAAATTTCTGGGGGAACTGGGGTGTGTTGGAAAAATAGTGCCCCCCCCACAGTTACAGGTATGGGGCTGGGGCATATCGATTGTATGTGGGGAGGAGTAAGAGACAGAACGGAGGATGGATTTATGTCCAGAATTGGAAATGTTTCACCAAAATAGTGCGTAATACAGGTGCTCTTTGATAAACGCATGCATATGTCTAAGCATACCTGTAACGGGGGGTAACCCTCCCCCCACTATATTTTGACACCCCCCTGCAATTTTCCCAAGTGATTTTCTCCCCGTCTAAAACAATAAAAGTGAGTAAATGTTGGTGTTGGCGTAAACAGCTGAATAACACTGTTTACACCCTATTTATACCCATTTTTGACCAAAAGGAACAATTATGACTCAAAAAATGACCAGCTACCCCCAACTTTTTTTTTTTTTTTGAATTCAAGACTGAAGTCTCAGGCGAGAGGGGGACCGCAATGGGTCCTTGGTTACCTCTGCCTACAAGACCGATTGTCTCAATGAGAACTACGATCAGGGGGCACAGTTTTGGCGTGAGCCCCTTGCCCAAGGGGGTTATTGTTTTTGGCAGTCTTGCCACGCTGAGGATTGGACCCCGCACCTTGCGGTTTGGAGCCAACGCCTTAGCCCAACTGCGCAACAGCCGCCAAACTTTCTTGCTCCAGCCACCCCCCTGCACGAATTTTGAAGTTACTGCGCAGTATGTGTAAGATGGTGCACAAACGTGTGCAAAAGTAAGGCCCCTGAGCGCGTTTTGTGCGAACGAAGCTTTCCACATAGCCCCTCGTCTGAACTAGCCCCCTCCTACTGCCCAAATGAAACAATTTCCCTTCCCAGTGGCTATGGGGTTTATGGTGTACTCAGTGCAAGTCGACTTCTGTCGCTCAGTTGGCAATTTCAATCGGATTTTTCTATCTAGACGTATGCCCGAAATTCGACCGTTCATAGCTCATTCGACGCAGAACGAAACGGGCCTTTATCTGAACAGGGTTTCGTGGTGCGCAAACCGGTTTTGCAGAAACCGCAAGTGAAGCAAGCTGCTAGGGCAAGGTGGAGAAATGTGCATAATGTAACACTTGCGTTACAGTACGCCAATCTAGACCACATTTTGGAGAGTAGTCTACTAACATGGGGAATTTGCAGACGTTTTGTACCCACATGCAACCGCACAACACTTTAGTCTGGGGTGGCCACAAGAAGAACTATAATTAACGCTAGATTCCCAGCAAGTGGACTTTTGTCACTCAGTCGACAACTTCAAGTGAAATTTTCGATCTAGACGTGTGCCCGAATTTTGACCGTTTATGGCTCATTCGACGCAGAATAAAACGGGCTTTCATCTGAACTGGGTTTCGTGGTGCGCAAACTGGTTTTGCAGAAACCGCATGCGAAACAAGCTGCTAGAGCAAGGTGGAGAAATATGCACAATGGACACTTTCATTACAGTACGCCAATTTAGACCATATTTTGGGGTATGGTCAAACATGGGGAATTTGCAGACGTTTCGTTTCCGCATGTGACCATGCAAGACTTTAGTCTGGGGTGAGCCCAAAAAGAACTATACCCAACACTTGATTCCCAGCGAGTCGACTTTTGTCACTCAGTCGACAACTTCAAGTGCAATTTTCGATCTAGACGTGTGCCCGAAATTTGACCGTTCATAGCTCATTCGACGCAGAATGAAACGGGCTTTCATCTGAACTGGGTTTCGTGGTGCGCAAATCGGTTTCGCAGAAACCGCAAGCAAAACACGTCAAATTTCTGATCTAACCAAATTTTCAATGCGTATTTTCGCATTTGTGCGTAAATATGACGTGCGCCATTTCTGCACCAAAAAGACGCGCAATTTCACGAGGATTCCGAATCTGCCTTCAAGTTTCAGTTTCGAGCTCGAAATCGCAAGTTATGGGCCAAAAACGGAAGTCCCAAAAATTTTGAGCCAAAAAACCGTTTTTTGCCAATAAAAAAAGTTGCGGTGTAAAAATTGAAATTTCGAGCCGATCATCGGACTCCCCATCCAATTCCGGTCTAGAAACATTTTTTTCAAAAAAAATCAAAAAAAATTTCGGGGATTGTGCCACGCTCTGGTTGGACCAGGTTGGTTTTTACAAAAAGCGAGTCTTAAACACAAATCCTAAGGGGCAGTGATTTTCCAATGTATTGGAATATATTGGAATATATGTCACGTATAGGGTAAGCAGATATTTAAAGATCCATGTTAATTCAAGATTGCACAATTTAGTAGTCCACAATGCAAAAACAGCACCAGAAGCATTAAACACAAATCCTAAGGGGCAGTGATTTTCCAATGTATTGGAATATATTGGAATATATGTCACATATAAGGTAAGCAGATATTTAAAGATCCATGTTAATTCAAGATTGCACAATTTAGTAGTCCACAATGCAAAAATGGCACCAGAAGCAATGAACACAAATCCTAAGGGGCAGTGATTTTCCAATATATTGGAATATATTTGAATATACGCCACATATGGGATAGACAGATATTCAAAGATCCATGTTAATTCAAGATTGCACAATTTAGTAGTCCACAATGCAAAAGCGGCACCAGAAGCAATGAACACAAATCCTAAGGGGCAGTGATTTTCCAATATATTGGAATATATTTGAATATATGCCACATATGGTATAGGCAGATATTTAAAGATCCATGTTAATTCAAGATTGCACAATTTGGTAGTCCACAATGCAAAAGCGGCACCAGAAGCAATGAACACAAATCCTAAGGGGCAGTGATTTTCCAATGTATTGGAATATATTGGAATATATGTCACATATAGGGTAAGCAGATATTTAAAGATCCATGTTAATTCAAGATTGCACAATTTAGTAGTCCACAATGCAAAAACAGCACCAGAAGCATTAAACACAAATCCTAAGGGGCAGTGATTTTCCAATGTATTGGAATATATTGGAATATATGTCACATATGGGGTAGGCAGATATTTAATGCTTCTGGTGCCCACCGAAAAACGCCCAAGCCCACCGAAAAACGCCCGCCCACGGCGCGCCGGAAGGGAATCGGAAGCGTCGGACAGCGATCCTAGCTTAGAGCAGGTCCAAAGGCCTTGCACAAGCAGGCAGGATGAGAGCGCCGCTTGGAGCGTCGCTCCAAGAGGAAGAGAGACCGTTGACAAATTTCGACGAGTTCTACAGAGCGGCCAAGGAGCTTCAGAAGAAACGCATTATTTAGTTTCTCAATGGCGCTCAAATGATGAGCGGTGCAATTATTTATAGCAGCCTACCGAGCAGTCAGTCAGTCAGTCAGCACAAGCCGATCGGGAAGCTGCAGCACTTCGCCTGCAGATCACGATGCATGAACATATATGTGAGCAACCATGCAGATTACAAAAAGCCAATTATTATTAGCTGGCTCTGAAGGGCTTATTAAAACAAGTAGCCCACCGCCACTAAATATGGGATTTATGGTGTCTGCTAAAGATGGCATAGTGCCAAATTTTTACTATCGAATGTAATGACTGGAGATGTAATGACGCAAGAATAAAGCGTTACAACAAAAAAGGTAAACTGTTCTCCTGTATTGCAGAAGTGCATTGGTTGCATTGGTTGACTTCCTTTGGCTTTTGCTGAAGCACTTTACAGATTCGTCATTGTTGCTTTTCAACTGAGCATTGTATTGATGATGAGTCATCACAGAGGACATGAAAATATTCATATTGAACCACTTTGGAGCACTTTGCAAGCAGGAGTCCTGAGTTGAAGCGGCTAGTAACACACTAAAGCACTGAAAAACACCAACATATTTACTCCACACTTTCATTTTTGTAGAAAGGGTGAAAATCCTTTGTAAAAATCTGGTGGGAAAGGTTCTGGTGTGGTTTACCCCCCCCCCCGCCCGCTACATGTAGGATGCTCGTGTGTGCTGGGTCGTGTCAATACTAAAAAAAATTGAACAGGTTTATAAACCTGTTGCAAATTTCCCAGTGCCATGGGCTCCTGCGGTCTGTTCATGTCCCACACGTAGATCTGAGACTGTGCGGCGCCAGTGGCCAAAAAATTGGTTTGCAGCTCATTCCAGTCCACACCCATGACATGGCCCATGTGCCTGTGGCTCTCGGTGCAGGCCTTAAACTGGCAAGCCTCATTTTTTGAGGCAAATAGTGCTTTCAGGTCGAAGTACTGGACGACGCCGTTGTCGCAGCCGCACGCCAGCAGAGATGCGCCGGACAGTTGGGACGTCCACACGAGACGGTGGAATCTAAGCAGAGAAAATTAAGACTAAAAAAAAAATAAAAAAAGTCAAATTCCAAATCAGCCCAGAGAGCAAGATGGCAGAGTGTAGCGAAATCCGAAGCGAATGGTACCGAAATCGGCCTCCTGCGTGCACGGTTCTCTGGGTTCGATTCTTGATGGATCCACTAGATCGAGGACTTCCCTCTCAATGGATTTTCTCGTGCTGTCGCTGATCCCGAAATTACAGATCGAGTTCTTCCGAATGTCCTTGGCTAATTACGCGGCTCTAGACGGGAAGGCGTCATGGTCTGGGGTGTTCTATACATACCAATCCATTGACGGCCTCCTATCGTCTCCCCTAACTCAAAACAAACAACAACCCAAGAATTTGGACTGAAAAAAAATTAAAAAATCAGCATCCAAACTCCAGACCTGTGGTCTAGATTCTCCACACTCCTGTTCAACTTCAAAACGAGCCCTTGATCCGTGTCAAAGTCCAAGGGGCAGGCGTCGAGAGCAGCGGCCGCTTGAAAATTCGAGTCGAACTGTTGGGCGCAGCTGCCTGCCACCAATAGCGGCTCGCAGGCTTTGAAATTCGCATTTTTCAAATTCGCCTGTGCCCCTCGTGGCGCCCACGTGAAGACGGCGTTTTGGTGCTGGTGATTTGACACTGCCGCATGCCATTTTGTCGCAGGTTTGACGAAAATTGTGCTCCTGGAACCCCCCAAAATACATTGTTGGTACAGAAATCGTGAGCAATTCTCATTGATATTTATGTCGCACTTGTCAAATTCGCATGTCTCAGTCATTACTAGTGATGGCAATTTTGACGTTTTTCATTTTTAGGTAGGTAGGTTAGGTAAAACTGGTCACAAAGAAGCCTTAGGTAGGTTAGGTTAGGTAAGCTAGATATTGCTGCTAGGTAGGTAGGTAGGTAATCGGGCAAATTCTTTAGGTTATAGGTAGGTAACTTAACTTAACTTTAACTCTTAACTTAACTTTAACTTTCTTAACTGAGTCTTAACTTTAAACTTTGAAAGTGCTCACCAAATCCAAAATGCAATAATCAAGCTTGTCCACATGTAACAGTGATTTCAGGCGTGTGTGTGTGCGTGCCTGCCCTGCCTGCCTGCCTGCCTGCCCTGCCTGCCTGCCTGCCTGCCTGCCCTGCCTGTTTGCGTGCGTGCGTGCGTGCGTGCGTCCGCGTGAGTGAGTGCGTGCGTGCGTGCGTGCGTGCGTGCGGGCGTGCGTGCGTGCGTGCGTGCGTGCGTGCGTGCGTGCGTGCCGGTACGTGCGTGCGTGCGTGCGAGCGTGCGTGAGTGCGTCCGCGTGCGTGCGTGCGAGCGTGCGAGAGTGCGTGCGTCCGCGTGCGTGCGTGCGTGCGTGCGTGCGTCCGCGTGCGTGCGTGCGTCCGCGTGCGTGCGTGCGTGCGTGAGTGCGTGCGTGCGTGAGTGCGTGAGGGCGTGCGAGCGTGCGTGCTTGAGTGCGTGCATGCGTGCGTGCGTGCGTGCGTGCGTGCGTGCGTGCGTGCGTGCGTGCGTGCGTGCGTGCGTGCGTGCGTGCGTGCGTGCGTGCGTGCGTGCGTGCGTGCGTGCCGGTACGTGCGTGCGTGCGTTTGAAGTTGCTTGGTTGTTTGCCGTTAACATCCAGTGCGTGAAAACACCTCTTATTAATTAATGAGTGTAAGCAGTGAATACACTAATGTGCACTTCCTGCTGTATGCGCACAATTCAAATACGGAAAATTTCATAGCATAGCCTACATATTCTAAGAATCACAATCAAATCAGAATCCCCCGTCACAAAATCCTGGATCTGTCACTGATATACTTCACACTTTCTGCAGCACTAACAGGGTGAGGGCAGATGTTTCAATCTGGGCGAATCCAGAGTACTTGGAGGCGGCAGTATTGCAGGCTTTATGTGAGGCTACAGTGAGTTGGATACACATCATTTTTTACAGCGGACGCCCCGAATCCCCACCCCATGATTGTTCTTCCTATGAAGATCGCCCCTCTGAGCTGAGACTGTATATTACTGTACAACCTATATCATGTTAAGTTTGAGGGAATGATGTCTCGAGTCCAAACCCCGCCCACACACTGATTCAGTAGGTGTTCTTGAGTAGCATTCTTAAAGTAAAACGATTCAGTTTCTGTAGACTACATAGAAGGACTACAATGTATTCCAGGCTACGAATATCTCGACACAGACGCAGCTGACAAAGAAATAATATTCTTGCCAACGACAACAACCACGCAAATCCGACCGCTGGAAGCGAAAACAACGGCCACGTTCACCTACTGTATGTGCAAATGTCTGTTTGCACATACCATTTTTTGGCTCCATGAATTTTAGCTTAGGTAGGTAACCTAGTAGGTAATGGCAAAATCTAGGTAGGTAGGTTAGGTACAGGTAGCTCGAATTTCGCGCTAGGTAGGTTAGGTTAGGTTACCTAGGCCGAAAAAAGGCTAGGTAACCTACTAGGTAGGTAACCTAGCTAGGTAGGTTGTCATCACTAGTCGTTACTCTCAATGTCCCATTCGCACTTGTCGTACATTGAGTCAGTGTGGCCTCCAGCCCTCACAACTGAGCCACGCCAATCTAACGTCACATCTTTCTCACAACAACACAACTGAAAAGTAGACGTGCAATGTGCACTTCAATCAACTTTTTACCACTGAGTCGATGCCGGGTTTTGAAATGTGGGGTCCATCGTCTAACTCTGGGCTCTACACCGCGCACTAGCTGTGTTGCGTGTCTCCATGTTGCATCTGCACAGGCTCCATGTTTTTTTGATCTTGACTTGTACAAAAGCGAGAACAGCAATCGATGTAGGTGGACACACACACACACACACACACACACACACACACACACACACACACACACACACACACACACTGTGCGCCCTCACTCACACGAAGCTATATGTTGTGTTGTTCTGGAAGTGGTGTGCGCTCGTGCACCCATAGGATGCAGCAGAGGAAAGAAGATACTCAAATGGCAATGTAGAAGTTTACGTACACACGCACGCAGGCACTTCTTTCTACACGCATAGCGAACACTGACATACCGGTACGCTGACAGCACACACACACACAAGTATGTATCTTGACTGCGTCTTGACGGATGGGATGGCGTCTATATATCCCATCCCGTCGGCGTCGCGGGCGGTGCACTTCTTCTTCTTCTGCACTCGGGCAGGGCAGACGAGTCAGCAAGCGACGCAGGGGCTGAGAGCGTCCGCGCTTGGCCCCATATTCTCTCAAGCGGTGCACTTCTTGGCGTCCCAGTGTAATGTAATGCACACACGATTCAGGTTGTAGGTAAACACTGCGCGACTACAACTTGTCGATTTTGCTCAGACGGCAAAGAAGCACTCTCGTCGATGGGATGCCTGCCAATCCCAAGACGTCAGGAGCGGCGCCGCACCGCCGGGGTACTTTCTTTCTCCTCACCACTTGAAAGTCGCGGTAACGGAGTCTCTTTGTAATCGAAATTCTCGGCAACTAATCCAGCAGACCCCTAGAACAATAGCGGTTGAACTATATGCGCCCGGAGAGTTTGCAGTTGTCATGCTTCGCTGAGTGCAAAAGCCACTGCCTTCAGGAACGCCACTGATCGAGAGCAGGTCCCCAATGCCGCCTCCACTGTGGTGGAGCAGTCGGATGCGCATCTGCCTGCTCCTGAGCGTCATCTACGGCTGTTCGTACGCGCAACAGGTGCGTGGACAGCGTATGGCCTAGTGGTAGAACATCGGCCTCCTGCTCGCACGGTCCTGGGTTCGATTCTTGATGGAGCGACTAGATCGAGAGCGACTTTTCTCTCGATGGAGTTTCTCGTGCCGTTGCTGCCCTAGATTACTGATGGCGTTCTTGCGCATGTCTTGGGCTGATCATGCGGCTGTAGACGGGAAGGCGTCACTGAGATGGGCTATGCTATATGGGCCATTGACGGCCTCCTAGCGTTGCCCCAAATCCAACCAGTGGCGTAGCCAGGACTTCAGTTCGGGGGGGGGGGGCTCAATCTCGGTCAAATACTCAATTTTCTGAACTTATTTGCTGAATCCAACAACAACAGGTGGCGCTGAGCGTCACTCTCGTCTTCATGGTGAAGCCTTTGGCGTCTCCGGCCAACGACAGCCAGCCGGTCGACAACGGCACCAACGCGTCCCTGCTCGAGGACGATCAGAGGCTCGACTGGTCCAGACAAGTGCAGGGCTGGGTGATGGGCGCCTTCTACTGGGGCTACACCATAGGACAGATTCCCGCGAGTGCGTCGCGCTTCCAGGAGGGAATTCTTCAGTCGGCATGCGGTCGGTCGCCATGCTTCTTGCAGGCGTGTCGGTGCAGCGCTTCGGGGCGCATCGCACGCTCCTCTGGTGGCAGCTGGCGGCGATCGGACTCGGCCTCTTGCTGGCGGTCGTCGTCCAGCTGGGACCGGCCCCGTTCGCGCTGCTACGCGCTCTCTCCGGCTTCCTTCTTGTACGCTGGTTTCTCGCATTGCTTGCGCTGGGCAGCGTATGGCCTAGTGGTAGAGAATCCGCCTCTTGCGCGCACGGTCCTGGGTTCGATTCCTGATGGAGCCACTAGATCGAGGACCTCCCTCTCAATGGCTTTTCTCGTGCCGTCGCTGCCCTAGATTACAGATAGGCTTCTTCCGAATAATGTATTTGGCTAGTTATTGGGCTCTCTGACGGGAAGGCGTCATGGAGAAGGGTGTGTATGCTATATGGGCTATTGACAGGCTCCTAGCGTTGTCGCTAATCCCAACAACAACAAACAAACAACAACAATAACAATAACAATAACAATAACAATAACAATAAACTTTATTTTTGACGACAACCACCTGACACAGCACAATGGCCGTTAACTAGATCACAAGATCACAGGGCGGCGCCGTATACATAACATGGGCGTTGTTCTGCCGCGAGGCAAGGTGGGCCCCCACCTGGCACTGATTTTAGGCCGAAGCCACGGTACAGCCAGAAACCAGAGCAATTGTGGTTTAAACCTTGCCCAAGGGGGTAGCCGTGGTTTTCGCCCGGCAAGGAATCGAACCCCTGTCCTCGCGGTCAGGAATCCAACGCCTTGCGGACTACGCCACAGCCCCACGACAACAGCCACAGCCTCTCAAGAACAATAACAACAACAACAACAACAACAACAACAACAACAACAACAACAACAACAACAACAACAACAACAACAACAACAACAACCACAATCACAACCACAGCCACAACAACAACAACAACAACAATAGTTTCTCGCATCGCTCGCGCTCCGTGTGCTGCGAGTCCTGATCCTGGCTGTCCATACAGATGCGCTCGAACTAGGGCTGCGTGCAACTGGCCTCGATTGACGTGCTCGCGCGCTGGGCGCCCACCGGGGAACGGACGTTGCTCATCAACCTTCAAGGGGCCGGCCCTTCCGTCGGCATGCTCGTCACCTTTGGCGTGGGCGCGCCTCTCTGCGTCGCCGCCGGCTGGCAGGCGCTCTTCTACACCACAGGTCTACGAGTACGACACATGGATTTTCTCCTGCCATCGCCGCCCTAGATTACAGACAGCGTTCTTCCGACTGTCTTTGGCTGATTGCGCGGCTCTAGACGGGAAGGAAGGCGTCATGGAGATGGGTATGCTATACGGGCCATTGACGGCCTCCTAGCATTCGTTGCCCCAAATCCAACAACCAACAACAAAGGCCACAGGTGCATTCGGTGTTGTTGACGAGCACTCGCCTCGTCTCCACACGAGCGATTCCATGGCTGTGCGTAGAGGTGCGAGCAGAATAATTCAGGCGTGGTGTACCTGTTTTGGTGGCTCGCGTGGTGGCTCTATTGCTCGGACAGTCCGGAGAGCGATCGATGGGTCACAAGAGAAGAGAAAGAATTCGTCACCAACTCGGCTTCTCTTGCCCCCCAGTTGCGCCAGCAACGGGTGCGTCGTCACCTATGTACATTTAAAAAAAAACACTTTATTTTGACGACAACCACCGACACAGCACAATGGCCGTAAGCTGGATCACAAGATCACAGGGCGGCGCCGTATAAATAACAATGGGCGTTCTTCTGCCGCGAGGCAAGGTGGGCCCCCACCTGGCACTGATTTTTAGGCCGAAGCCACGGTACAGCCAGAAACCGGAGCTGTGGTTTAAACCCCTTGCCCAAGGGTACATGGTATGATGACTTTCTCTGGCCAATTATTATTATGGTGGTTGAAAGGTCGCGTCCAACATCCGATTGGGCAGCGCATGCCCTAGTGATAGAGAATCGGCCTCTTGCTCGCACGGCTCAGGGTTCGATTCTTGCTGGATCCACTAGATCGAGGGCTTCTGTCTCAATGGACTTTTTCGTGCCATCGCTGCCCTAGATTGCAGATGGCGTTCTTCTGAAGGGTCTTTGGCTATGCGCCTCTAGACGGCAGGAAGGCGTCATAGAGATGGGCATGCTATTTGGGCCATTGACGGCCTCCTAGCATTGTCCCTAATCCAACAACAACAACAACAGCATCCGATGTCACGTGTCGATCGATACAGCGCGTCCCTTGGGCCTCGCTCCTTCGCTCCAAGTCTGTGCTCGCCACCGTCGCCGCCATGGTCGCCAGTGACTTCCACAACTACCTGCTGACGTCCTTTCTGCCGACGTTCCTGACGGAGGTGCTGCTCGTCGACGAGCAGTGGCTGGGCGCCCTGTCGGCAGTGCCATTCGCCGCCTACGCCGTGGGGGCCGTCGCGAGCGGCGCGCTCGCCGACGCCATCCGGCGCGTCTACTCCAACCACAACCTCTTCCGCCGGCTCCAGACGGGACTCTGTGAGGGCCGACTCTAAAACTTTCATTTTTGACACTGTCCGACAACAAACAATCATGAAGGCCAGGCGGGGTCAGTATCACAATGACGTCCTCCTCCCGCGAGGGAAGGTGGCCCTCCCACCTGGCACGGATTTCGGGCCTAAGTACCGGAGCCGCACTACACCGCGGCGATGAGAGCGTTCATAACTTTGCCCAAGGGGGATTAGTGGCTCAGTGACCTCGGTGGAAAGGACTTGAACCCCCCGACCACGGGCGCGTCGAGCGCGACGCCGTACCACTGAGCCACTCGCTCTCATCTGACTGCGTATTGGTATTAGAGTTGGGAAAAATACGTTTTGACTTTGGACCGGCGTATTTTTTCAAAAAAATACGGTTTTTTTTTAAATACGTATCTTTTCTATTTTTTTAGAGTACATATGTACATGTACCATACATCATAGTAAGCGATCAGCGGAGCGTCCAAAGCTTAGAAATCGGTACAAAAAGTAGGTCGAACGCTGTAACTGCGCAAGCACGCAAGTGGACGTGTTAAAACGACAAGTGGACGTGACGTGACGAAACCTAGGAGTGTGTGTGCGTGCGTGTGTGTGTGAGGTGAGTGTGTGGGTGAGTGGTGCGTAAGCGGGTAATGAGCGACCAGGAAATTTGGTTGGCATCCAACAAAGTGAGCAATGGGGGCACGTATCTAAGAACGCGATGAGCTAACAATAGCAAAAGCTAGCAGAACCAATTGTTGGGTGGGTTCGCGTCAGCTGCGTCCAAAACCTACCGTAACCGAAACCTAAGCATCGTAAGAATAATATGATGTAAAACAAATCGTCTTCTGGTAAGTCTACCCACTACACAACTCACATATGCTCCTTAATGTAAGGTACATTGATTTACAACAAATGTTTTAGTATCTATGGTAGGTTGATTCAACAAAATACCGGCCTACGACTACGATTTACGACTACGACCTTACGATTACGACTGCGACCGTACTTTTTAAAAATAAGATACAGGCGGCGACGTATTTTTTCAAAAAAATAACGCGTATTTTTAAAAAAAAATACGTTTGAAAAAATACGCGCCCAACTCTAATTGGTATATAGGTACGGGCAGCGTATGGCTTAGTGGCAAAGAATCGGCCTCTTGCGCGCAAGGTCCGGGGTTCGATTCTTGATGGACCCACTAGACCGAGGACTTCCCTTTCGATGGATTTTCTCGTGCCGTCGCTGCCCTAGATCATAGATGGCCTTCTTCCGAAAGTCCTTGGCTAATTACGCGGCTCTAGACAGGAAGGCGCCATGGATATGGGTATGCTATATGGGCCATTGACGGTCTCCTAGCGTTGTCCCCAATCCAACAACAACCACAACATGGGTATAGGTGCACCTCTGAGTTTACTCACCACCACCTCGCGCAGTTTTGGCAGAGCACAGGATTGCCTCTTGAACAAAGTGCAGTATCATCCTCCCTCTGGCGAAGGAGGGGGGGAGCCGAAGAAAGAAAGAAAACAGGGCTATAGGTGTGGGATGGGTCTTGGGGGGGTATGCGCAACGCAGGCGTATGGGTTCTTCAGCGCTGCTGGGCATGGCGGTGCTCCTGCTGCTCTCGGGCCGGTCGTCGTCAGTGGCCGTCTCGCTGTCGCTGATCGCCGCCTCGCAGCTGCTCAACAGCGCCGCCGCCATCGAGACGTTCGCCGTCGAGTTCGCGCCCGCGCACGCCGCCGCCGTCGTGGGGCTGGCCAACGTTCTGGGCAACGCCTGCGGCGTCCTCTCCGCGCTCGCGGTGGGACAGCTCACGCAAGAGGTTCGTTTTCCTGAAACTGTTTTTTAGACATCGTGCAGGCGTACATAGACAATGTCAGACATTGGGGAAGGGCCAAGCGCGAGTATCCCTGCACCAGAGCCGTCTGAACAGCAGGTTGGTCTCCTCGGGGAGCTGCGTACGTCCTGGGCGTCCCTTGAGCTGCCAGCCAGCGAAACCAACCCGGCGGCAGTGACAATTCCCGCCCGTTAGGGGAGCCAGCCCCCCCCCCCGCCCGAATCGGGCTGACTGTGTTTCATCTCTCACTAGCAGCGGCTCAATTATGTGTGATCAGAGAGGCCCCCGCGACCATAGAAGCGGCCCACACACAAAAAAAAAACTTTTTGTCTAGTCTTTTTTTGGGGGGGGGGGGGTGCGGATCAACCACGAGCTATTGGACGAATCAAGGCTACATGTAGCTCATTGGCGCCACTGCGTTCGGCTGCTTTATCTTATCTTCCAACGTTAGTTGTAGCTAGAGCGATGGATGGAGTCTGCGCTTCTGATTCGACGCTTCATTTCGAACTTCTAGGTTGTTGTTGTTGGATTTGGCGCAACACTAGCAGGCCGTCAGTGGCCCATATACATAGGTAGGTAGCATACCCATCTCCATGACGCCTTCCCGTCTAGAGCCGCATAATTAGCCAAAGACATTCCGAAGCACGCCATCTGTAATCTAGGGCAGCGACGGCACGAGAAAATCCATTGAGAGGGAAGTCCTCGATCTACTGGATTGTCCATCAAGAATCGAACCCAGGACCGTGCGCGCAAGAGGCCGATTCTCTACCACTAGGCCATGCGCTGTCCCACCTTCCAGGGGACTCCCGAAGGCTGGCAGCGCGTGTTCCAGTTGAACTGTGCCGTGTCGTGCGCGGCTGCCGCTGTATTTTTTGTGGCCGGCGACAACGCTATCGAGAGCTGGGCGATTCCGCTGCTTCCTGCCACCGCGCCCTCCGACCTTTCTGCTGAGGAGGACGATAGCGAAACAAATAGCGGCCCGAAAATGTCCACAAATGCCGGAATCGCTTAATAGGACATAATAATAATAGAACAGAGAGAAATATTTTAGAGGATACTGTAGAAAATGCGCTAAGAAGACAGACATCTTAGATATCTCCAGAGTCTTCTTATAAATGTGTTTGCCGTTTTACCGTTATAAACAAAAAGTGTTTACCGAAATCCAAAACAGCAACGCATACAATACGCTGTACACCTCTTAAATTTGTTCTTTATTGAGTAAAATTATTTAGGTAATTGGCCGTGTTTGCCACGTCGCGATGTCAGCGCCATGTCACATAAATTTGCATAACTCTCGGATTGCGGTAGCTACGGTATGAATCTGGGCTCTAAATGGCTCTAAGCCAACTGCTCACAAAATTTTAGCTCAATCCACCCAGCACAACACTGGGTGCTGCATTGCCCACAGAAACCCACAAACAGGCGTGCTTTAATAATATTGGTGCTGGTGATTTGACATCGCCGCATGCCATTTTGTCGCAAGTTCGACGAAAATTGTGCTCCTGGGAGCCCCCAAAATACATTGTTTGTACAGAAATCGCGTCCAATTCTCATTGATATATATATATATATTTTTGTCGCACTTGTCAAATTTGCATGTCTCAGTCGTTACTCTCAATGTCCCATTCGTACTTGTCAATTGTCATACATTGAGTCAGTGTGGCCCTCCAGCCCTCACAGCTGAGCCACGCCAATCTAACGTCACAACTTTCTCACAACAACACAACCACGGCTAAGTAGAGTTCCACGCTACGCTCAAAATAGAATTCGGGCGCATAATGATCGATAGATACTTCGGTGCGCTCTTCAGGGACACTGACACGGATTGTTCGTAGGGTGTTGCGTTGGCTAGAAAGGCGGCAGTTTGGCCAGACGGCGTCACTGCAGCCATCACTTGGACGTTCTTCGTGTGCTGATTCGACAGTGTTTCCACGATGCGGGAACCGGGCGGCAAGAATTTGCTAGAAACGATTTGCGTCAAAGATCAGACAGAAATGGGGCATGTTTCAGCATGAACATAGGTATGCATAGCTATAGGTAGAAGCGAATAAGAATGGCGAACGCATTCGATATGGCAGTAGTTGGTACCTGAAGTGTCCCATTGCGTAGAAGATCGGCTGCTTGTAGAATTTCCCTGCATTTCCATCAACTAAGATTGCGGCAGTCATGTTGTTGTTGATCCTGTTTGGTCCACCCTCCATATCGACCGCTAAGTTCCAGTCGACATACGCCGTCATCCAATGGTTCAGATTCTAAACGGCCATCGTGCGGGTGGGTCATTTATTCATTGTCTGGATTAGGTATGCTGATCATCTGGTTACCATGGAGTTTGCTGTGATATATGGGCCATTGACGGCCTCCTAGCGTTTCCCCTAATCCAACAACAATAGTCTGCAGTTACCTAGTTGCACTTAACGATTCTTTACAGAGTATAGTTTCACTGTGAGTCACGCTACTCGGGGAGTGGGGGGAGTGGGGGGGGGGGTGGTGAAACTCCCGGTCGGAACCCACGACACCGCCCCCCCCCCCCCCCTCACTACCCAACCACGCTACCTCAATGATTTCCGACGCGTACATCTCGGCGTTGTTCCAGTTGCCATTCGAGGCTCTCGT
This sequence comes from Paralinhomoeus sp. GSCO2_6, assembly GCA_030248085.1. Lineage (NCBI taxonomy): Eukaryota > Metazoa > Nematoda > Chromadorea > Monhysterida > Linhomoeidae > Paralinhomoeus > Paralinhomoeus sp. GSCO2_6. Next base: position 87,003 of record JASAMY010000287.1, on the reverse strand, counting down.
GCCCCTGCCCAGGAGAATCTTGATGCCCGTCGTCGCGCCCGCCTCGGATTCGAGCAGAAATATAAAATGCAAATGGATATACAGCAATAGGACATGAACCAGGCAAATGAAAATGAACTTGTCGGGGTTGGTCTTGTGCAGGTAGTCCTGTGCCTCTGGTCCCACTACCGAGTCCCAATACGGGTGCATCCCAGCACCGTCCGCGTACGCTCTCGCCTCGGGATCGCTGTAAACCTGCAAGCGTGCGTGCTTGCCAGGGGCGTGCGTGCGTGCCCGGTGCGTGCGTGCGTGTCGGTGCGTGCGTGCGTGCGCGCGTGCCGGCGCGTGCGTGCGTGCTTGGATGAGTGCATGCGCGCTTGTGTGCGTGCGTGCCGGTGCGTGCCGGTGCATGCGTGCACGCCGGTGCTTGCGCGTGCGTGCGTGCCGGTGTGTGCCCTTGCGTGCGTGCGTGCATGCGTGCTTGCATGCTTGCAAACTGCGTTACGTTCTTTCGCGAAAACGTTCTTTTGAAACGGTACGTTACGTTCTTTTGAAAAAAAATAAAACAAAGCAACAAAAAAAGACGCTCAAAAAGCATGGGATTCGGCTGAATATTCTCCCAAACCTCAGCAAGATTCAAGTCTCAACCAACCTTCTGCGGGTACTCCATCAGGAGGCTCAGGCGAACGTCGTCCAGAATGACTAGTTTCAGGTCTCCCAACCCCGCCGCATCGAGTGTAGGGCCCAGAAATCGCTTGACGAACTCCCGCATGACTTCTGGCGGGAATCCCACCTGATTGGGCAGAGGGTTGGCCATCACAGTGGCCAAACCGCCCAAATTAGCCGTGCTCAGACCCCAGAACTGCAGGCCTTGTTTTCGATACTCTTGGAGGAACCTACAGATGAGACTTTTTGCATGTACAGATGTACATGCAAAAATCACAGCACAGAAAAGCACACCAGTAGGGCATGATACAGAACACATTCACCTGACGAAGTACTCGGCCCAAGCCTTGTAGTAGATTCCAGTGACGTTCGAGCCACCGACATGTGTCTGGGTGGGGTTGTCCCGTGACAGCCATTCGGGCACGTACCAAGGCGTGGTCAAGAGGTCCAGCTTGCGCCCACTTAGTTCCTGAGCCCATTTTATATACTTGATCTGAATATTATCTGTTGCACCAGCAATAACGTCCATGGGGCTAATTCTAGTGTTTACGGTACATACACGTGCAAAACATACCACCCATACAGAACGAATCAAAGGTAAGCTGACAAATCGATACCACCTTGTAGTCAAAGTCGGCCTTCGTCAGAGCAAAGTGCCGCAGTTCAAAGTCACCCTCCACATCATCGTACGTGTAGAAGTTTAAGGAAAAATCAGAGGCCGCCATGGGTACTCTGCCCATGGTGTAGCCGAGGCCGCCTACAATTTTGAAATACCCACGTAAAAATTTTAATTTAATTATTTAATTTAATTAAAACGCAACCTGTGGGATTAAAGTAGCTGTCCATTAGGTTCTGCTGCGCTTTTTCAGGCAGACTGTTAAGATTGTAACCCGCAGAGTCGGTGAAAGCAGCGCCGAATCCGAAAAGTTTCTGCCGCTTCTTGGAAGGGTCAATGACCATCGTGATGTCTGCAAGCGACAAGCGTACGTACGTGCATGTCCTGCAAGCATTTTGACTCTCAGAAGCCATCCAATGTACATCACTTATGCAACTGTTTGCCAAGTGCGAACCGCGAAAATGTACGAGGAGGATGACATGGACTTCGATTTGTTTTTTTTTATGCACAGACGCATGTGCATCATGCACGCGTGTGCGTTGACTGAACTAAGTTTGCACTGTGTGCATTGTGCAATGCGTGCAATAGACTGCAGTGCAGTGCCAACGGCCCACAAACTCCCATCTCAGTGTGTGCATGGGACTGAAGGAAGGGCGCCAATACAGGACAGCATATATATGTATATGTATAAATGATCACACTAATTAAATAAATTAAACCAACCACATTGAAGACTTGTGGAAAAAGGCGATTGCGGTGCTGGGATTTTAAATTTAAATATTAACATACCATTTTAAAATTCCTTGGCCAAAAAAGTACACATCGAACCAACAATAGGTACCGTACGTAGAGCTGACGGTAATGCGGTAATTAGTACCCATACAATTTGCGCAATTTGCGCAAATTTATTAACTATTTGTTTACCCGCATTCTCAACGTCTTGTTCGCTCCAAGAAAGTTTGGTCTGCTCGAATCTCTTGCCCTCCTTGTTGCTCTCAACAATCAGCACTTCATTGGGGCCCAACTTTTCGAACGGATAAAGCACAAAGTCGTCACAGTGACTTTCAGAGCATTCGCAAGCCTTAAAGCCTGCCTCCTCGCTCGTTTTCACGAGTTTGCACGGCCTTTGGCCCGTTTTAATGGGAATCCTTGACTCCCGCGCCGCAGAATTCGATTTGGAATGCGCGCACGCCAGCGAAAGCGACGAGCAGAAACTGCTGAAAATTGCCCAGCGCAAGACATTCGTCATTGCTTGGCGCTTGTCTTGAATGACGAATGCGGAATGACGCTTCTTTTGAGAGCTGCGCTACACAAACTGTGGGGTACGTCTATCGAAACGCGTGAATGAACAGGTAAGCAGCTCCAACATGGCGTCTAGGAGGAGGACGGGCGATTGCACCATGGGCGGCCGGACGCTGATAACGGCAGACGTCGAAAAAATATGGAGAGAGGTGCCGGCTGCTGCGCTTTCGTGACAGACGCCCTAGGAAGGTGTCGCACGCGACTCATAGGGCTCTGACTCATGAAACGGGAAAGTTCTGTGGCAGGGTCCGGAGGATGTCGAATCAGACGGGGAGGCCAGCGACCAGTCCAGACGCGGCTTGTTGACTGGTTTGATGTGGTACCTATGTTGGATTGGTCGAGTTCGTGAGAGGGGAATAGATGTTGTTGGAGTCAACTTTCTTTGCATGGTTCCACCTGCGATTCCCGATTTTCGACTTTGCTCCTGTGGTGGTCGCGATCCTGTTATGTTACTTGGGGGGGGGGGGGGGGGGTTCACTCACCTACTCTCGGGCACGGTGGGCCTAGTGCCATGGTAGCCCCGACTACCAACCCAGCCTTAATTCCCCTTCCCTGTTTCCCCCCCCCCCATCCAAACAGTCCTCTTCAGGACCGCTTCTTCTCATGGCGTGTTTATGCTGGATGTTACCCTGTAGCATAGGCCTCCGTGGTAACCCTCAGGGAGGTGGACGTCCCCTGTTGTATTAGTCCAACTATCCTAATCATGAGCTACAATTATTCTAGCCAGGTTAGGACTAGGTCGGGGGCCGTTTTATCCCCCTCTGGCGGGCTGTTGGTCCCCCCCTCCCGCCCTGAACCCCAGCACGGGGGGACGGCCTATGCATTTGCACCCACCGAATGTACATTGTCTGAGAAAGAGGGAGTGGTTCTTAGTAAGAATTTGCATTCAGCAGGAGCCCCCACACTCAAATGTGAGGGACGTTGCATTTCCTGTAATCACATTGATCAATCCTCGTTCGTCCATTCTACCTCTACCAGGGATGTTTTCTGTCCAATAGTGCATGGGCCCGTGGATTGTAATACAAAACATGTGGTTTACCTGATCTCTTGTACTAAATGCGATTTGCACTATGTAGGACAGACTTCGCGAAAGTTTAAGCAGCGTATTCTGGAACATAGAAGGTCTTTTATTAAGGGTAGCCTGGGTACTAAATTAGTCAGGCATTTTGCTCAGGAATCACACAGTATAGACTGCTTTCGAATTCGAATCCTGGAAAACCCTGACCCTAAGCTTAAACTTACGGACAGGGAGAATTTTTGGATACGGCTTCTGAATACGGCTTTCCCATTTGGTCTGAACGACTCGATACAGGGGTACGGAAATGTATCGGAGGGCGTGAACCCATTGCATGACAAGAATCAGCCCTATTTTAGTATGCCCGTCAACACTAGGAGTAGGCCCAAGAGGAATCGGCATAGGCGCACTAACACCACGGTCAACTTACAGATACTGGATCAGTTTGTCCACATCTTTGAGGAGGCCCGCTCTAATCAAGCATACAAATTATATGTATTCCTCCGGGGCCAAACAAAACGCTCCATCAAGTTTGCCTTGGAAAATGTATCTAGTTTGAATCTGGTTAATAAAGACTTGGGCCTCATGTTCTTAGGATTTTTCGCTGGGTTCTACTCTAGGCAGAAAAAGGGTATGCCTATGCAGGTGTATGATCACTTGACTGTTAATTTTGCTCACCCTATCATGGAGCAGTTTTCCTTAGGGGCTGTGTTGAATTATCGCGAGGTCAAACGAAGTAACCCGATACCTAGTGTAGATCGCCGCAAAGTGCGTACAGTCTATACGTACGGGCCGCCCTTCTCACTTAAGGCGTTTAACTATGGCCGCCTTTTGAAAAACCTTAGTGCGCGTGACCTAGAGGCCTATGTGGCAGGAGGCTGCTCATGCGCGCAATCTCCTTTCATGTACCCGCCCCTTGGGCACGTCCTCACTAGTGATGGCAATTTTGACGTTTTTCATTTTTAGGTAGGTAGGTTAGGTAAAACTGGTCACAAAGAAGCCTTAGGTAGGTTAGGTTAGGTAAGCTAGATCTTGCTGCTAGGTAGGTAGGTAATCGGGCAAATTCTTTAGGTTATAGGTAGGTAACTTAGGTAACTCCAAGTGTCAGGCAATAGTGCATGCATGTAGGTAAACCTCCGAGTAGTGCTTGCCAGCACTATGCATGCAGCTTGTCTTTACCCTGGACAGTGTTAAGGCCGGTTTATACTTCTGTTATTTCATGTTATTTGTTAGAAAATTACATGCTCTGCGGACATGTTCGCGGATTGCAATTTATACTTATTTTTAGAGAACACCAAGATAACAAATCCCAGCGAACAAAAAAGTGTTCGCCGAGCATGTAATTTGTAAGTTCAAAAAGTTGAACTAGCAGTTTGTTCGCGCGCGCATTTTTTCCCTATTTTTTCATAGGAGCTATAATATCGGATCAAAAGCAGACAGACGAATGGAAAGAGGAGCTTATCGAAGCAGTGCAGCTGAACCCGACGCTGTGGGACAAGGGCCACACTCTCTACAAAGTTTGCGAAGCCGAAATCGAAAGTTCTTTTTGTCGAAATGGAGATATTTGGCACCAGAGCTGGTACAGCTCGAAACTTTTCTGCTTTTCTCCGCTTTTTTTCCTGTGGCGACCGCATTTCAGCCAACTACTGCAGAGACTGGAAGTCACTGAGCGACGCGTTCCTGATTGGCGAAATCGACAAAAGAAGCGGAATGGATCCACTGCCTCTAAGCAGCTAGTTTGGCCTCTAAGCAGCTAAAAATTACGTCACACGTCTCCTTGACGATGTTGCTCATGCTGGGCTTCGACACGCTTGACTGTGCGCCACGGACGACTGCATGTCGCCAGAAGTGAGAAATGTGAAACGGATACAACAGTCAGTTCAGTTACTCGCAGCAGCAGCGGAAGTGATCGGTGATTCAAGTGTCGGCTTGCTTTTAATATGAGAGCGGATTTTGTCCAGCAGCTCGTCAATCTTGTCGCGGCTCATCCGATAGTAGTTTTGATTAACCTCAGCGTCCAATACTTCATCGACAGGAGTTGGCCTCGAGAAAATGCCGTCGATATCGCGGTTCTGCCATAAAGACGAACGTACCATCGACGCTGTCACCTTTCCACGCATTTTAGCAGCGCCAATGTAACTATTTCTCACTTCAATTTTTGCTTTTTTCGTGAGAAATCTCACTTTAACAAGGCTTCGACGCCAGCGCGAAATTTCTAGCAAAAAAAATCGGGCGAGCACTTTGCTATTAGATCGTTACTGTAGTAGTTTGATCGATTACTGTAAAGAGCACGGTCAAACTAACACTGCTAGATTCTAACATGCTAGCTGGCTTTTGTCCACTGTTCGCTGCTAACGAAGTATAAACCGGCCTTTAGAGGAGGTTTTAAGAGTCTTAACTTTAAACTTTGAAAGTGCTCACCAAATCCAAAATGCAATAATCAAGCTTGTCCACATGTAACAGTGATTTCAGGCGTGCGTGCGTGCGTGCCGGTGCGGGTGTGCTGGTTCGTGCCAGTGCATGCGTGCACGCGTGCGCGCCGGTGAGCGCGTGCCGGTGAGTGCGTGCGTGCGTCCGTGCGTTGGTGCTTGCTTGCGTGCGTGTGTGTGCGTGCCTGCCCTGCCTGCCTGCCCTGCCTGCTTGCGTGCGCGCGTGTTCGCGTGCGTGCGTGCGTGCGTGCGTGCGTGCGTGCGTGCGTGAGAGCGCGCGCGCGTGCGACCGTGCGAGCGGGCGCGCGCGCGCGCCGGTACGTGCGTGCGTGCGTGGGTGCTTGCTTGCGTGCGCGTGCGGGCTTGCGTGCGTGCGTGCGTGGGGGCTTGGGGGCTCGCGTGCTCGCGCGCGCGCCGGTACGTGCGTGCGTGCGTGCGTTGGTGCTTGCTTGCGTGCGTGTGTGTGTGCGTGCCTGCCCTGCCTGTTTGCGTGCGCGCGTGTTCGCGTGCGCGCGTGCGTGCGTGCGTGCGTGCGTGCGTGCGTGCGTGCGTGCGTGCGTGCGTGCGTGCGTGCGTGCGTGCGTGCGTGCGTGCCGGTACGTGCGTGCGTGCGTGCGTGCGTGCGTGCGTGCGTGCGTGCGTGCGTGCGTGCGTGCGTGCGTGCGTGCGTGCGTGCGTGCGTGCGTGCGTGCGTGCGTGCGTGCGTGCGTGCGTGCGTGCGTGCGTGCGTGCGTGCGTGCGTGCGTGCGTGCCGGTACGTGCGTGCGTGCGTGCGTTTGAAGTTGCTTGGTTGTTTGCCGTTAACATCCAGTGCGTGAAAACACCTCTTATTAATTAATGAGTGTAAGCAGTGCATACGCTAATCTGCACTTCTTGCTGTATGCGCACAATTCAAATACGGGCAATTTTATAGCATAGCCTACATATTCTAAGAATCACAATCAAATCAGAATCCCCCGTCACAAAATCCTGGATCCGTCACTGATATACTTCACACTTTCTGCAGCACTAATAGGGTGAGGGCAGATGTTTCAATCTGGGCGAATCCAGAGTACTTGGAGGCGGCAGTATTGCAGGCTTTATGTGAGGCTACAGTGAGTTGAATACACCATTTTTTTAAAGCGGACGCCCCGAATCCCCACCCCATGATTGTTCTTCCTATGAAGATCGCCCCTCTGAGTTGAGACTGTATATTACTGTACAACCTATACCATGTTAAGTTTGAGGGAATGATGTCTCGAGTCCAAACCCCGCCCACACCTGATTCAGTAGGCGTTCTTGAGTAGCATTCTTAAAGTAAAACGATTCAGTTTCTTTAGACTACATAGTAGGACTACAATGTATTCCAGGCTACGAATATCTCGACACAGACGCAGCTGACAAAGAAATAATATTCTTGCGAACGACAACAACCAGGCAAATCCGACCGCCGGAAGCGAAAACAACGGCCACGTTCGCCTACTGTATGTGCAAATGCTTCTGTTTGCACATACCATTTTTTGGCTCCATGCATTTTACCTTAGGTAGGTAACCTAGTAGGTAACGACAAAATCTAGGTAGGTAGGTTAGGTACAGGTAGCTCGAATTTCGCGCTAGATAGGTTAGGTTAGGTTACCTAGGCCGAAAAAAGGCTAGGTAACCTACTAGGTAGGTAACCTAGCTAGGTAGGTTGCCATCACTAGTCCTCACTGGCGATATCAATTTTGTTAATAGTGAGCTTCTCAGGAACGTCCTAGCCAAAGGCTCCAAGTATCGCATTAATGTTGGGTGTACGATTAGGGATGTGTTTGATGCCTATTACAATGGCTTGGCTAAGTATATTGCACGCCTTAGAAGCAGGCACAAGAACTTGGACTTTGATTCCTTTGCGGAGGCCGTGCTTCTGTGTCTCTCTTCAAAATTTGCAAGTTTCGTTCAGGATGCGTCACTGCACTCAGGCTATATAGAAGGTGCCTACGATTTGCAACAGTATAAGACCTTGTGTAAGGACTTAAGGTTCATACAGGACAAGTTCGTCATTGTGCCTGCAGATAAGGCTGGTAATAATTACGTGTTTATCTGCAAAGGTCTGTACCTATCCAGCTTTTGTAAGGAGCTTGGCATAAGTATAAGAGGCGGTTCCATCTCTGTGGTAGGCAATGAGGTCTACAAACCTTATCATCTCGACTCGTCGGCTATTCTAGCTAAGCACAGGGCTATGTTAGCTACTTTCGGCCAGAAAACACTCGATAAGAACGACGTTTTGCCTCGAATTTTTGCTACGGCTAAATTGCACAAAAATCCCTTTAAATTTCGCTTTATAGCAGGTGCCAAGCAGAGTTCGGTTAGGCCATTGTCTGTTCTCTTGCTTCATGCCCTTAAGCATTTCAGGAAATTTTTGTGCAATTACTGTAGAGTCACGAGCGATAGGGGTGGTCCCAGGTGCTATTGGTCCGTCAACAATTCGTATAAAGTCATTCAAGATTTGCATAGGAGGAAAAACATTCGGCATTTGGTAACGGCGGACTTTGCAACTTTGTTCACTAATTTGCCACACGACATCATATTGCGTAACGTGTTTCAATTGGTCGACATGTGCTTTAACAACTCCAACCGTGGATACCTGGCTATTGACAGCAATGGATTTTGTAAATTTACTGCAGTCCGTACGATGCAGATGTGTTTTAACCGTTGGGAGATTAAAGATTTGATTAGCACGGTATTGCAAGAGACATATGTCGTTTTCGCTGGGATTCCCTTTAAGCAGATCAAGGGCGTCCCCATGGGAGGCAATGCATCCCCACTTCTAGCGAACTTAACGCTTAGTATGATGGAATTTAATTTTTGTAAATCCCAGAGGCAGGGTAGCTGCATCGCATTTCGGTACGTGGATGATCTGTTGGTTTTGAATTTGGCAGATATAGACCCGCTTATGAAACAGATATATCATGAGTCACTGAGCTTGGAAATTACGGCTGAAGGCACCAACGTACCTTTCTTGGACCTCAATATTAAGGTGAATGAACGCAACGGGGTGGATACTTCTGTGTTTCAAAAGACCGATCTGTTCAACTTTGAGGTTATTCGATATGGCTTTACAGATAGCAATGTTCCGGTGAGGTTGCACAAAGGGGTTTTGATTAGTCAGCTAATTAGAATTGGACGGATCTGCAGTTTTAAAGTGGCATTTGTGGATCGCACAACTGAATTGATTAACACCTATTTAGGAAGGGGCTTTTCAAAGTCTTTCATTGGGAATTGTGTGCTTTCATTCGCAGGAAGGTACGCGCCTTTGTGGTGCTCCTTTGGCTTTCCCAATCGTTCAGCAACTATTAAATTTTTAGATAGTCTTTTCTCCTCCCAGGGCCCTGCATAGTCTTAGGACTATGAGGGCTACCGATCATAGTCGTAGTATGTTCGTTTTCACTCGTCACTTCCACCGTTACACTTTGCAATTTAATTTGGGGAACTGCGTCAGTGGGAACTTACGGTAACGATTTGGGATTTTGGAAACTGGAGCAGTACACGCCGTCGCAGTTTGTGGCCGAAAGCCCAGGGCCAGTGCCGTCGCCAAGGTCTACATCTAGCAGTGTGGTCGGCCAGGACGCCAGTGGTTTCAGCATGGTTGGAACTCCACCGCCCACCGCCTCTACCACCTCGTCTGCTCAGCAAACAGCGCCGAAGCGTATACGAGTTGGTTCCCAATTTTTTTTTTTTTTCACCACGCGCGTAGGTACCTGGCCCACAGAGCGTTGTACTGACGAGGGGCTCTCTGTGGGCGAGCTAATTCTTGTCTACACATAAGCCCCGAAACAAGAATTAGCTCTGTCAGATGGAAATTGTGTAATTACAAAATATGGTACTAGCTAATTAATTTACGATCGTTTTAGGCTTTTTCAGCTTTACCCACTGGAAGCAGTGACACTGTAGCCTACACTTCCTTTTATTCATGCGGTTGTGTACACACGGGTTTTTTTTAAAGACCGAACTTTTCAAAATAAAACCGGTTGAAGAAAAAACCTTAACAACTCTAGTTGCAGTCAAAGCCGCTTCAAATCGAGGCAGCGGATGGTGTAGTGGTAGAGAATCGGCCTCTTGCGCGCACAGCTCTGGGTTCGATTCTTGGTGTGTCCGCTAAAAACGAGTCTTTACCTATCCACCGATTTTTCGTGCTGTCGCTGCCCTAGGGTACAGATGGCGTTCTTAGGAATGTATTTGGCTAATTACGCGGCCCTAGACAGGAAGGCGGCATAGAGATTGGTACGCTATATATGGGCCATAGCGCTGCCCCTAATCTAACAACCAACATCAAACAGTTCAAATCGACGAGTGGATACAAAAAGCGACATTTGTGCAAGTGAGACTGGTTTTTGGCGTTGTCTGTGCGCTACTCACAGCCGCTAGCTCATCGGTCTGTAACCATCGCATTCTATATTTTTGATACCAACGAGCCAGCTATCACGCCCTAGACATTTGTCACGTCGAATTCCAGACGACGCTGACAATTGAGTAGGGCTGCAGCACAATCTTGAGGTATTTCGGTGTGCCCAGCGCGGACAGCGATACGATCTGCTCGTAGGGCGTGTTATTGGCTAGAAATGTCGCTGTTTGGCCCGCGGGCGTAACTGCGGCCAATACTTGGACGTTCTTTGTGTGCTGACTGGAGAGCGTTTCGACGATGTAGGAACCGGGCGACAAGATCTTGCTGGAACGCACCGGAATAATCCGGTTCTCTGCTAGGTATTTTACCTGAGAAAAGAACCCACCTAAAGTGTCCCATTGCGTAGAAAGTTGGCTGTTTGTAGAACTTTCCAGAAGTTTCCTCAATGATAATCGCTGCACTCATGTTGTTGTTGATGACGTTCGGTCCGCCCTGCATGTCCAGGGCCAGGTTCCAGTCGACGTAGCCAGTCATCCAGTGGTTGAGATTCTGAATTGCACGCCATATTCCTATTAGTGAATAGTGACCTACTACATTGTGATTGCGTTTCATCCCAAACATTGAGAAACCGACCTCAGTGTGTTGGTGTGCTCCCAGCGCTGTTTTTAATGGCCCAATGACCTAATCTACCGAATTTTCCCAATAGTACCTCGTGGGTGCTACTGTTTCAACTCTCGTACCACTCTTGTCTACTGGTAGGGGTCACTACTGGACCGGAGGCACTATGGTTTGCAACCTTCTGACTACCATGGGGTACTACTGGGACTTGGGAGGGGGCATTATTTGAGGGGGACATTAATGGAGATTATCAATTATTAATTATATATTAATGTATTATTATCAATATAAAATATTAATTAGAATATTGGAGAGTAGTGTATATACCTCAATAATCTCCAACGCGTACGTCTGCGCGTTGTCCCAATTTCCGTTCGAGACCCTGCTCTGGCCAAATAAAATGGCGACTCCAGAGGTCGCTCCCGCCTCGGTCTCGAAGAGGAACTTGTCGGGGTATTCCTTGTGGAGTTGGTCTTGCGCTTCGGGTCCGATTACGTTGTCCCAATACGGGTGCAGGCCCGCGCCGTCCGCATACTTGGCCGCCTCAGGGTCGCTGTAAATCTGGAAATAGGAAAATGGAAACATTTTGGTCAGTTTTTTGCGCAGGTGTCATTTAGGGTGCTTTCTTAATGCCACGTGAAAATTTCGAATAACTCTTACTTCGCTTCGTGGATCGGCTTTAAATTGGGCTTGTACAGTGGGGGTAACATCGGGTGTATCACTGTATATAGGTAGAATACCGGGGGAAAGAGGAGATTCTCGGAGCTTGGCTATATACATGTAGGTAGGTGGTGCCAATCGCAGATGCCTTTTTGGAAATAACTTTTTTCGACAAATTTTTGCGATCTGATGACCCATATGCACATGGTACTCGCTGCTGCTGTTTAAGGCCCAATTTTACCGGTCAACAAAAAGTAACGTTTTGTTACCAACGTGATACAATACTTTTGTTGTGGTAAACAAAGTACTTTTCATTTGAAATTTCTCTGCTTGAGCACAGATTGGACGGGTGTACACGTCCTGGAATTCTTTAGCAATGCCGATTCCTTTGGAATCGGTGAAATCGCCGCACAAGCTTCAATGATACGACGCCCCGCTATTGTCTCCTTTGTTCCATTACAAAATACACTGTTGTTGTTGCATCCACGTCCGTGCGTAGGTGCATAGGAATGCACTGATGCCGCTCCCCGGCCTAATACGGAGCCAAAGGCGCCCACACTGCCTTATGGCACCTTGGCTCTGTGTAGCGTGGTAGCGGAGGGGAGTGGGTGGCTGGCTGGACCGACGCGCGTACTGGCGAATGGCGAACGCACTAGCATAGCACTAGCCTAGGAAAATAACGCGGCGGAAACTTTCAAAATTGACCCAGAAATTTTCGCTCCCGGACCCAGATATGTATCTTCAAATTTGTCCTAAGAATACTCAAAAAAAAATTTGGCCCAATGAGTCAAGCCATAAAGGAGAACCGGTCAGTAACGACGATCAGTAAGAATGGACGGACGAATGGATGGACAGACCATTACGAATTTTTCCGTCCGTATGTACCGTAAACCCTATAATTAGCCCCCCGGGGCTAATTTTTTCGTTCGAGCTCTAGGAGGGTGTATAATTATAGGGGGGGCTAATTATAGGGGGGGGGGCTTATTATCTGGAAGTGTCGATGAGTGGGAAGATGTGTGGGCAAAAAGGCGCGTGGAGGCGATTTTTAAGGGAAAAAGGCGCTGTGCACACACGTTGGTACACTCTAACACACTCTCACACAGTCTCACATGCACATACGTGTATACGTGTACATACATACACATACGCGACCATACATACACCCAGACATGGAAACATGTTCCTTTTAGACGATGGTTCATTTAGGGAGGGGGCGTAATTATAGGGGGGGGGTTTATTAACTCAAAGTGGTCTTGGGAGGGTGTATTATTATAGGGGGGGGCTAATTATAGGGGGGGCTAATTATAGGGTTTACGGTATATGAACTCGCCACGCTGACGCGCGGCGAAAAAAAACTATTTTTGCGATTCGCGGAACCCATAACAGTCAAACTTGGAAAACTTCTAACTTCTTTGCCCCAGTATTCGGTTCATCCGGTGACAATTTTGAAGCCGATCCATGAGGTGGTGTAAAAGCTATTCAAAATTAAAAAAAAAAGATTCAGTTCAATTGAATTAAAATATCTATACTCCGACCGACCGTTTGCACATAGTCGAACTGAAGAGTGACGCGGACGTCGTCCAAAATGATGAGCTTCAGGTCGCCCAAGCCGGCCTCGTCGAGTGCGGGGCCCAGAAAGCGCTTGACGAAGTCCCTCATGGTTGGCGCGGTATATCCGACTTGGCGGGGAGGCGGGTGCTGCACTTCTTGCATGAACATGACTACCGCCCCCAAGTTGGCCGTGCTGAGAGCGTAGAAGGACACGTCTCGCTTCTGGAATTCTTGGAAGAACCTAGAGTTGGGTACGACTTGTACTGAATGAAGAGCCTACCCTCCACCCTGGGCGGTCAATGGGGCGGGAGAAGGGGGAGCTGTTGATTGGCAAGGGCTCGGCTAATTAACTTGAAAAAGGCATTGCAATTGCAACAATGCTCAACTATTGTAGGTACTGTAGGTCTTGAAGGACTGCCGGGCTACAGTACGAACCTACAGTACGAACAGGCCGTAAACAGGCCCAAACCGTGGAACAGAGCGTGACATGCGTCAGAGCATCGTACATATACGGCATAGGTACATCTGTACGGTCAGTATCCGTCGGTCTATCCGTCTATACATATGCGTGTACTTGCAGACTTATGTACTTGACGAAGTAGGCGGCCCAAGTCTCGTAGTAGACGCCAGTGACATTGGTGCCGCCCACGTGGCACTTGCTGGCCTTCTCTTGCATCAGCCAAGCTGGCACGTACCAGGGCGTCGCGATCAGATCCAATTTTCGACCGCTGATTTGTTGCGCCCACTTGATGTACTTGATCTAGAGGGAAACGAACAACGACTTGTAGCACAGTGACGAGTCGAGGATTTGATCTGGGGTGGGCACACTGTACAGGTAACTCAGGTCGGGTCATTACATACATGTTAAAAACAACGACGCCCTCCGATAATCTGAACGGATTTTTACCCATGCGAACCCTTCTTCCCTCCGTGTGGGATACATACGACAATGATGCATGATCATCAGTTAAATTAGGTACCTACATGTATGTATACCTAACTTCTTTAGGAGTCGTTGAAATGTGTCCACCCCTCTTCGTTGCGTTCATAAGGTTTAGCAGAATAGTTTAAAGTACGTAGGCACGTAGGAAAGTGAACAACAAATCAATCGATGCTCACCTTATATTCCATGTCATCGCTCGTTAAAGCAAAGTGCTTCAGATCAAAGTCACCCGGAACCTCGTCGTAAGTGTAGACCTTCAAGGAGAAATCGGACGCTCCCATGGGTACCCTGCCCATAGTGTAGCCGAGGCCCCCTACAATGTCACATTGTCTAATTAAAGTCGCTGTTGTTTTTTTTCAAGTCTTTTTGTTGCAATAAAAACGAGTGTCACAGCACCTGTGGGATGAAAGTAGCTTTCCATGAGATTGCGTTGGGCGCCGTCCGAAAGTTTGTTAATGTTGAAGCCAGCGGAATCGGTAAAAGCACCGCCGAATCCATATAGTTTCTGGCGCTTCTTGGATTGGTCAATGACCACCCTCACGTCTGGAACACGCAAAAGTAAATGACAAGATTCAAAATGTAAGCTCGCAAAAATACACTGGGCGTTTGCTTCTGCACTATACAAATTCTATTAACAATTTCAACTTCCAACCGGCATTCTCAACGTCTCGGTTCGTCCAAGACAGTTTGGTCTGCTCGAATCTCTTGCCCTGCTTGTTACTCTCAACAACCAGCACCTCATTGGGGCCCAACTTTTCGTACGGATGCAGCACAAAGTCGTCACAGTGACTTGCAGAGCACTCGCACGCCTTGAAGCCCTCTTGCTCGCTCGTTTTCACGAGTTTGCACGGCTTTTGACCCGTTTCAATGGGAATTCTCGCGTTGAGTGTGTGTAGATTCGAATTTGACTTGCGACTGAGGCACGCTAGAGCGACGTCACACCATAGGGCCACCAAAAGGGTCAATCGCGCTACGTTCCCCATTTCCACGTGTGGAAAGAAGCCGTCTCGGACTGATGGGACTGGTACAAAGTCGTCTGCAAATAAATGCAGTGAAACCCCACGAGCCTTCAGCAGAAGGGTGAATCACCACGACGATTAGGCTTTTGGAGCGGTCACATGCGCACGTGCGCGTTAGCATTGCATTGTCAAGGCTTGCGCAAGGTGTTGTGTCCATCAGTAAAGTGTGTTGTGCATTGTGTGCGTCAGCAGTGTTTGTGCATTCGCACGACAAAGGAACCACGCATGCACTGCACGCGCAAGTCTGGTTCAATAATTGTACTCGATAGCGGAACTCGTAACGGGCAGCGAATGGCAAGTAAAGCGCACAAGTGCCTGCACGTTGCTAGGTATAAGGGTGCAAGGTGGAAGAAGAAGAAGAAAACTGAGAAAACTCCTCATAGAAGAGCCCAACAAATTCCAGGGCGCGAGTGGCATTGGGATGGTGCTATGTACCACAGTTACTATGACATCACTAACTGAACGCAACGGATAGTGGAACACAACACAACAGAACGGGCCTCGATCAATGGGTGGTCATCTTGACTTCAGCGAATTCCAGGCGACGGTCACAATGGAGTTCGGCCGCAGGGCGATTGAAAGATATTTTGGTGCGCCTTTCACGGAGAGCGATACGCTCTGTTCGTAGGGAGTGCCATTGGCCAGAAATGCGACCGTTTGGCCGGTGGGCGTTACTGCACCCATTACTTGGACGTTCTTCGTGTGCTGAGAGGAGAGCGATTCGACGATGCGAGAGCCGGGCGCCAAAAACTTGCTAGAACGCACAAAATAGCGGTGTCTAGCACGCAAGCGCACAGGCACGCACGCACGCACGCACGCACACACACACGGACGCACGCACGCACGAACGCACACACGCACGAACCCACGCACGCACGCACGCACGCACGCACGCACGCACGCACGCACGCACGCACGCACGCACGCACGCACGCACGCACGCACGCACGCACCTAAAGTGGCCCATGACATAAAAGGACGACTGCTTGTAGAACTTCCCAGAATCGGCATCGATTAGGATGACCGCAGTCATATTGTTGTTGAATATGTTCGGTCCTCCGTGAATGTCCAGCGCCAAATTCCAGTCGACATAGCCTGTCGTCCAGTGGTTGAGATTCTAAACACCGCGATGCCTCTATTACTCCTTTTATGCCGTAATGCGGCGCAAAACAGTTCTCTTCAATCCTCCCTTCCCCAATCCTAGGTTTACGTACATAGGCTACGTGGCTACGGAAGTCTAGGCTATGTGATTCTCGCTTACCCAATTTCAAATTCGCCCACTACCGTATACCTCAATGATCTCCGAAGCGTACGTCTGCGTGTCCTCCCACTTGCCATTAGAGGCTCCGTTGAACCGCAGCAGAATGGCTAGGGCCGATGTTGCCCCTGCCTCGGTTTCGAAGAGAAACTTGTTGGGATAGGTCTTGTGGAGGTGGTCTTGAGCATCGGGACCGATCATATTGTCCATGTACGGGTGCAAGCCGGCGCCGTGTGAGTATTTCGCGGCTTCGGGGTCTTCGTAGATCTAGAAGTGGCCAATTTCGTTGGTTGCTTGCAGCAAGCAATGTGTTGGCAGGCTTTGGTCAGCAAAAAAAGAAATGCACACTCGATCTTCTAAAGCTGCTTTCTGCACTGCGTACTCTTTTGAGCGGGGTCTTTGGAACATTTCCAGTGCGCATGGTGTTGAGGGCAAATTAATTACTGTAACTAAACTTTTCAAAAAAAAAACTCGACCTTCTGCGGGTACTGAAACTGCAGGATGAGTCTTACGTCATCCATTATAATCACTTTCAATCGGCCCAAGCCGGCGTCCTCTAGAGCTGGGCCAAGAAATCGCTTCACAAAATCCCTCATGACTGGGGCAGTGAAGCCGACTTGATGGGGTGGAGCGATGGGCATGTAGGTTACCATGGCACCCAAATTGGCCGTGCTCAGACCCCAAAACGACACGCCCTGCTTTTCAAATTCTTGGACGAACCTGGAAGAAAAAGACAGTCATTCTTCTAGCGGTCCGTCCGTCCGTCCGTCCGTCCATCCGTCCGTGTAAGTCCGTCCGTCCGTCCGTCCGTCCGTCCGTCCGTCCGTCCGCCCGTCCGCCCGTCCGTCCGTCCATCCATCCATTCGTTTGTCAGTACGTCTGTTCACTTTCAGGTTGACCTGACAATGTAGTCAGCCCAGGCCTTATAGTAGACACCAGTGACGTTGGCACCCCCAACATGTGTCTTGGTCGGATTGTCTTGTGTCAGCCAGTCAGGCGTAAACCAAGGGGTGGTCAAAAGGTCCAGCTTGCGTCCACTCAACTCCTGAGCCCACTTTATGTACTTGATCTGAAAACTGACAAACTTACCGTAAATCCTCCAATAGCCCCTAAAGCATGACACCACGCCTAAAAGCGTGACGCAGTGACGCACCCATGACGCACTCGTGACGCACCTCCAAAAATGCTGCGGAAGAGGGAGAGATTTTGAATCCTCTTCAGCAACCCCCGCCCACTGTTACTACAGGTGTGACAAATGAGTATAAGAGTGAGCAACATTTAAGCCACTCTTCCAACGGGAGACATTCAGGCCGTAGAAGAGGGTTAATTTTCGTGAGCTGCTAGCCAATAGTATTCTCTTCAACGTCAATTTAGCAGCGCCCACTGTTCTAAGGTTCAGGCACGTCCCTGCAACATGAGTGGGCAGTTGCGTCACGTTGCGTCACCCCGCGTAACCCTGTTCTTCAGCTGAGAAAAAGTTAACCGAATTAAAACAATTGAATATGGCGCAGCAGCACTCACAACACACAGGCTGTCCACTCTTCAAAATGAGGAATGTCCACTTCCACGCGCTAAGTACAGGGTGTCCCAGCCTCGACTTCCCCTCTTTGTTCAAGTGTATCTCAGGGATGGGTGATGCGATTTCGATGAAATTTTAAGCGGTTGTAGTAATCAGTCAAACTTAGATATTCTCCAATTTTCAGTGAAATCGAACGCGGTTTCAGCTTTCAAAAAGACCGCCGTCGACATCAACGCATTTTTCGCAACGTTTGATCACCGATCTGCAGATTTTCGAGCAGAGCTCAGCATCTAAGTGCTCTGACGCGTTTTCGATGGACTCCTTCAGTTCGGCAACAGTCTTGCACTCTTGAGCGTAAACGACTTCCTTCAGAATTCCCCAAACCGAGAAATCGCAAGGAGTGAGGTCAGGCGACCGCGGAGGCCAGTCAATGGGCCCCGTGCGACCGATCCATCTGTCTGGAAATCTGTCGTCCAAAAATTGACGAACGTCGCGATGAAAGTGGGCAGAGGCACCGTCCTGTTCCACATAATTGCGTCCAGATCGGGAAATGTGGCAATCTCGTTCCAGGCTTGCTCAATCAGAAGCTTGAGCCGTATACAGCCGTATACAAAATTGTTTTGCGCACAACTTTTGAGGAACGCTATGGATTTCACTGAAAATTGGAGAATATCTAAGTTTGACTGATTAGTACAACCGTTTAAAATTTCATCGAAATCGCATCACCCATCCCTGAGATACACTTGAACAAAGAGGGGAAGTCGAGGCTGGGACACCCTGTACATTCGTGCCCACTCTTTCTCACGACGACTGCGCAGAGCGACGAGTGACAATGAATGAGTCGACGACGCGATCATATAAACGGTTGCTGGTTGCGCACGGTATTAAGGAACATGCGAAAGACGGTGCGTGCACAAAATTGACCTAGAGAGGTTACACATCACACATTATTGACTACCAATTAATAGGTCTGGCGTCTACGAACGACTGCCTGGCCCTGTTTCGTTGGGTCGTTATACAGGTACCGTCAGTCTGTTCATGAAAGCGCTCAAAGCATCCGCCGGCGATGCACAAGTAGACCCTGCAGATGCTGCAGTACATGTGAGTCGACACGCGCTGATAGTGTCCTTGGCAGTCTCGCTTGACCTGTAATCGGAAGAGTAGACACAGTTTTGAGTGAATCACGTATGAGTGAGCAGTATGAAAGCATGACTAACAGTGGCCATCCTTGGGTAGTGTCCGCCCTTTTTCAACCGCAAGCGCCGGACAGTGTTCCTATCCAGCGGTGCCGGAGCGCTAGTCGTCACTGGATTTGTCGGCTGCGGCTGCGGAATGTTCGTGTCCAAAGCGCCCTCGGTGGCATTGTCGAGTTTCGTCGCAAAGCGCAACAAGTCCACCGAAATTTTTTCCTTAGCAGAGGCGTTTGCAAAGTCCGGATTGGTTTGCTCTTTGAAAATGATGACAGAGTTGGCAGCAAACCAATCAAACGACTGCAAGACCACTGCGCTCACGTACCACCTGCGCGATTTGTGATGGCTCTTGGTATGAGCGCACAGCTGGTCGCTATAAGGAAATGAGATGGTGAAGAAGATGATTGTAGACGGTGAATGGACAGAACGGAACGTACTGCAAGTCCACTCCTCCCATGTAGGCATTGAAATTTTGCGCCACTTTTGGCTGAGCAACTCGGAGTCTGTAAACCAATCCATTGGACGTCTTTCCTTTGCGGTAACAGACAGTTGACTCAGCGCAGACATCGTCTTGCAATGTGAGAAAAGTCAGAGTCGAGGCATCTTTCCACGTAATGGCCACAGTGTCACCTGCAGAAGAGTGGACTAATTTAGAGTTTTTGTTTCTGCAGGTGAAATTTGAGTTTGTTGCGCAAACCGTAATTGCTTGACATTTTGAGGCTGTCCCCTCGAGACATTCTCTTGACTTCAAGTGGGTCGTTGCCGCGCTTGGGTGCACTCATAATGTCGGTGGGCAGACTGCTTCTTTGTTCTCTGCGTAGGGTCCCACAGAAGTAAGTTTTTCGCAAGTGCATCGCGTAGTTCAGATGCACAGTAGTGTAAAAGCGGTCAGTGTAGACCTTAACAGAACACATGACGTTTGCACTAGGGATGAGCATGGGCTGGGCCGGCCCGGCCCGGCCCGGCCCAGCCCGGCCCATGGGCCGGGCTGGCCGGAATCCCAGGCCCATCCTGTGGGCCGGGCCGGGCCGGGCCTGCGTTTTGGGGGTGTGGGCCGGGCCGGGCCGGGCCGGACGTTCCTGGCTGAAACATAGGAATCTACATTGTATGTTATGCATATTGTAAGTAACGGCGACTATTCAGCAGAAAGGAGGCATTAAGGACGCGAGTGCGCCTAAAAGTTCGTCGTGACGGCGTCGTCTCACTGTTAATCTAGCGCGTTGGTCGCGACGTTGCCGTCGTCGTCGCCGTTGCCGTTTTCGTTGTCGTCACGGCCCTTAGACCGTGAGGCACAGACGAGCAGACAACAGACGTGAAGCGACGACGACGACGTAGTACTAAAAGGCATGAGCATCTGGCGCTAGCCCAGCCTCACGTCCATCGCGAGCAAGGCGCTCGTGACGACTGCCAGCTCGGCGCCCTCCAGGCGCCGCCTCTACATCACTGGCTTGGCGACGATAGATAATACATCAGACATGGGCAGCGCCTTTTTTTTCTCAACAAACCCTTTGTGAGCGGCCAACTTCAATTGACAAACACGGTCAATCTTGAGGCCAAAAAATGGTTGGAAGCTGTAAAGCCAGAAGCGCCATTCTCTGTGTATGTGTAGTGAAAAAACGCGAACTGGCGTACGTACATGTACAACCTATTTTAGTGCACCACTGTACTTATTTCTTGGGATGGGCCGGGCCGGGCCGGGCCTGGAATTTGAGCAGTTGGATGGGCCGGGCCGGGCCTGGGCCTGGTTTTTGACGCGTGGGCTGGGCCGGGATGGGCCGGACTATCTGGTGGGCCGGGCTGGGCCGAGATCTTCAGGCCCATGCTCATCCCTAGTTTGCACACTCTTATTAAGTGTAATATTAAGTGCACACTCTTATAAAAGTATTAAGTGTACTTTGCACGTGGTAGTACGTACAAAGTATCCTTGGTCGAGGAAACATTCAGTCCTTTGTCTCTGTCGCCATTGAGAAGGTTGTAGCAGATCGCAACAATTCTCCCCCACTCTTCTTCGAATTGTACGTAGTTTTTAGAATGAAGCATACAATGTAGCAGCGTGGACGTAGCCAGTCTTGTCCTTAATCCTTGTGCCCATGTCCTTTTCCGGGGTGAATGACCCGAAGTCGCATATACTCCTCCGCGGCGACTGCAGCAGCGTCTGCGCACATCGGTCTCCCTCTCCACGCTTCCCAAATATGGTTTGCCGAATGGTGTAAACAGACATCTGCTGTCTCTTCGACTGGCTTGACACGACTCTTGTCACCGCCTGGAGAAGAGTGTGCGCTTAATAACGCAAGACACACAAGCAACGCAACAATAGACATCAACTTACAACGCCCTCCACGTCATTGTCGGTCAAACCAGCTTCTGGGTGTTGATGCAACAGGTGCTGCAGCTCTTCAAACGCAGTGTCTGCAGTGGATTTCTTTAACGGGACACCGACGACTTGTTCAACGTTGCTGCTTGCGCCAGCGCCTTCGACGGCTAAGCCAAAGACACCTCCAGCGAGACCTCCGAAGAGTTGTAATGAGCCGTTAGCATGTTCAGCATCGCAGGAATAGTAGCCATGGTAGGCGCCTTGGGGCGCGGTGTACTCGCCTTGAGAAGAGTGGACAGCTTGCACAGCACCGATATACGTGCATCCCGACGCGTTAGCCGCGACGCCAAATGGCGCGTACACGCGTTCTGGCAAATAGCCGCCTTGGGGCGCAGCATAGCTTTGTTGCGCAGTATCATAGCCTAACGCCGATTGCGCAGCGTTAGCAAATTGCGTCGCCGGATAGCCGCCTTGCACCGATTCGTCCGGCACGCCATCCACTCTTCGTCTGTCCATGGTTACTGCACAGTTCTCTTGCGATTAGGACGAATGCGAAACGGACGATTTGTCACCGTACACCGTTTGCTGTACAGGCTGTTTTCGTCGCAAGATACGTGACACGAAACGACTAACGACTAAAAAGCGACTAAGGACTACGTTATGTAACCATTGTCACCACGTGCATTGTGGATGAGTGGGCAGGTGTGTCCGTTTCTCCAAAGAGTGTGCACCATGTCGCTTTGCGAGTGGGACCAGAGTGGGCAAAAACCTGAACCCGGGTTAGCAGCGACACATTTGACAGAAGAGTGGACACTGCTGCTAACTAGGGAGAGGGGCAAAAACCTGAAACCGGGTTAGCAGCGACACATTTGACAGAAGAGTGGACACTGCTGCTAACTAGCGTTGAAGAGTGGAAAAAGCGCTAGCCAATAGTATCCTCTTCTAGCAGATGTGACGCATGCGTCACGAGTGCGTCACGAGTGCGTCATGGCCCAAAAGTGTGTCATGCTTTAGGGGGTAGTGCTCCAGTTGCACCATTCTTTCAGCCTCTCCTTACCCAGGGGGCACTATTGGAAGGGGCACTATTGGAGGATTTACGGTACATCTTGTTCGACGACCCAAATTAATGGCTCTCAAGTCTCGATAAGCGAGCAGTTTTCAACAAAAATCTGTATGAGGAAAATTCAACAATAATCTATTTCGAATCAATCAAATCTATCGCGAAAAATCGATGCTCACCTTATATTCTAGGTCAGCCTACGTCAACGCGAAGTGCTTCAGATCAAAGTCACCTGCCACATTGTCGTGGGTGTAGAAGTTTAAGGAGAAGTCGGAGGCTCCCATGGGTACTCGACCCATAGTGTAGCCGAGCCCGCCTAAAATGCAGCGGCAGCGTGTGGCTTATAGTTATAGAGAATCGAGCTCTTGCGC
Source organism: Paralinhomoeus sp. GSCO2_6 (assembly GCA_030248085.1). Taxonomy (NCBI): domain Eukaryota; kingdom Metazoa; phylum Nematoda; class Chromadorea; order Monhysterida; family Linhomoeidae; genus Paralinhomoeus; species Paralinhomoeus sp. GSCO2_6. The sequence goes on along the minus strand of JASAMY010000287.1, from coordinate 64,133 downwards.
GCACGCTGTTGGGGTTCGATTCTTAGTGGATCCACTGGATGGATTTTTGATGAATTTTCTCGGTCAGTCGGTGCCCTATACTTAGAGTTGGGAAAAATACGTTTTGACTTTGGACTGACGTATTTTTTTGAAAAAATACGGTATTTTTTTTAAAAAATACGTATGTTTTGTATTTTTTCAGAGTACGTATGTACATGTACCATACATCATAGTAAGCCATCAGCAAAGTCCCCAAAGCTTAGAAATCGGTGCATACAAACGCTGCAACGCTGTAAAACTGCGCAAGCACGCAAGCGGACGTGTAGGAGTGTGTGTGCATACGTGTGTGTGAGAGCTGAGTGTGTGGGTGAGTGGTGCGTAAGCAGAGTAATGAGCGACCAGGAGATTTTGGCATCAAACAAAGTGAGCTAAGACCGCGACACAGGGTGCGACGCAGAAATTGAGGGCGTGAAGAGGAGCTAGCAATAGCAAAAGCTAGCAGAATCAATTGTTGGGTCTGTAAGCAAAACCTACTGTAAGCAAAACCTAAGCGTCGTAAGAATAATGTGATGTAAAACAAATCGTCTTTTGGGAAGTCTACCCACCACACAACTCACAAAATGCTGTTCACTGTAAGGTACATTGATTAACAACAAATGTTTTATTATCTATTGCAGGCTGATTCAACAAAATGCAGGTTTACGACTATGACCTTACGATTACGACTACGACAGTATTTGTTAAAAATAAGATACAGACGGCAGCGTATTTTTTCAAAAAAATACGCGTATTTTTTTTGAAAAAATACGTTTGAAAATACGCGCCCAACTCTACCTATACTACAGACAGATGGCGTCCCTCCGAATGTTTTTGGCTCTAAAGGCTCTAGAGGGGGAAGGCGTCATGGGTGTGATGTATGTGCTATTGACGGCCTCCTAGCGTTGTCCCTAATCCAACAACAACAACAGTAAAATACCAATTAGATGGTTTAGTTGTTTTTTGTAGAAGTTCGACACGGACACACACCGGAGGGTTCAAAGTAGCTCTCCATTAGATTTTTCTGAGCTTTTTCCGACAGTGTGTTGATGTTGTACCCAGCAGAGTCCGTAAATGCGGCGCCAAATCCGAACAGTTCTTGGCGCTTCTTGGCAGGGTCTATAATCATCGTAATGTCTGAAATTTTGAACTTTTGAAAACCTAACTTTTGAAATAAATTGCTGCAAGCAAATTTCAGAGTTTTACCCGCATCCAAGACGTCGTTTTCGCTCCAAGAAAGTTTGGTCTGCTCGAATCGCTTGCCTTCCTTGTTGCTCTCGACCACCAGCACCTCATTGGGGCGCAACTTTTTAAACGGGTACAGCACAAAGTTGTCGCAGTGATTTTCAGAGCACTCACAGGCGTTGAAGCCTTCTTTTTCACTCGTTTTCACGAGTTTGCACGGCTTTTGCTCAGTGACCACGGGAGTTCTTTGATTGAAAAGTTCTGGAACTTTCTGGCGGCCCCAGCATGCCGAGCTGAGAAGACAGTGGGCGGCAAGAAAAGTTACGCGCCAGACCAGAGCCATTTCTCGGGAATTTGAAAACAAATTTTCGCGACTGCCGCCCCTCTTACAGAGGCTGCAACTTATACCTAAAATCGTTCCGACTGCGTGAATCGGCGCATGCTCGACGAGGAGTCGGCATGACGTTTGCTGCTGCGCTGAGTGCACGCCAGTACACATACAACTTTCCTTATAAGGTCCTACATGCTCCATAGAACGTGCTTGGTGCTAGGAGAGGTACTTAGAACAAAGCAACAGAGCTAATATATAGTGTACACGGCTATATGACTATGAAAATTTATCGATTTCACTTGTTTTTACGAGTTTGCACGGCTTTTGACCCGTTTCAAATGGGAATTCTCGCGTTGTGTGTTTGTAGTTCGAATTTGACTTGCGACTGAGGCACGCTAGAGCGACGTTGCACCATAGGGCAACCAAAAGGGTCAATCGCGCTACGTTCTCCATTTCCACGTGTGGAACGAAGCTATTTCGGACTGACGAGACAAAGTCGTCTGCAAATAAATAAATAATGCGTACCTATCTGAATTCGCGTGAAAACCCACGAGCCTCTGGAAGGAGGGTGAGTCACCATGGCGATTAGTCTCTTTAGTCTCTCGATTAGTCTCTCGATTACCTAGGTGCGCACATGCGCGCCTAATCGAGAGCGTTGTACATGCACATCATACATGTGGTGTCTGGTCAGGGCTTGCGCAAGGTGTATTCGTCGGTAGTGCGTTGTGCGCGCGTCAAGCCCGATTTACAGCCGCCGGACCCGGACCCGGTCACGGACTCGGACCCGGCCCCGGACTCGGACACGGAGTCCGTCGGTCAAAAGGCGCGTTTACAGCTGCCGGACTATCCGCCGGTCTTTTTTTAGAAATGCGCGCCTACACATACCTGTAAGGCTGTAACTGGGGCGGGGGGGTTTGGGGGGGGGGGGGGGGTTGGGGGCCCCGCAAAATTTTTACAACACCCACACAACACCCCCCAACCCTCAACCCCAGAATTTTCCCAAGGGCTTTTCACTCAGTCTAAAACGATAAAAGTGAGTAAATGTTGGTGTATTTCAGTGCTTTTCAGTGTTATATGACCATAAAACAGCTAAATAACACTGTTTAGACCCTATTTATACCCATTTTTGACCAAAAAGTACCAGCATAACTCAAAAAATGGCCAGCTACCCCCCACCACTTTTTGCTCCAGCCACCCACTCCCCCAAAAAGTGCCGTCTACCCCCCCCCCCCACTCTGGTATGCGCCTACACCCTCTTTTGAACGGGTACTTTTGTCGGTACAGTAGAAAACACTTCGAAACAAGCCTCAGCGCGACGACCGGCCAGCTCAACAGCGCCACCTCAGAACTCAGCAAAAGCACTATTATAAAAGAAGAACAAAAATTACTTTCACTGCTATAGCTCTCCCGCCGGGCAGCAGCGGCCAGAAACTTCCAAGTGCGCTGTCAGAAACTTCCAAGTACCAAAAAGTGCGCAATATCTGTACTCGGAAGGCGTTTCCGCTAGATTCAAAAAAAGACCGCGGACTAGTCCGCGGACTTTATTGAAAGTTGGTCAACTCGAGTCCGGCGGACTATCCGGTGGCTGTAAATCGGGCTTCAGTGTTTTCGCGTTCGCATTTTCAGGTTACGCACGACAAAGGAACCACGCATGCACTGCACGCACAAGTCCGGTTCAATTATATACTCGACAGCTGAACTATAGTTACGGGCAGCGAATGGCGTAAGTAGAGCGCACAAGTGTTTTCAAGCATTTTCTAGGCTGTAAGTTGGAATATGCAAAAAAAAAACTGAGAAAATTCCTCCTCACAGAAGAGCCCAACAAATTCCAGGGCGCAAGTGAGGTGGCAATTAGTGATGGCAACCTACCTAGCTAGGTAACCTACCTAGTAGGTTACCTAGCCCTTTTTCGGCCTAGGTAACCTAACCTAACCTACCTAGCGCGAAAATCGAGCTACCTGTACCTAACCTACCTACCTAGATTTTGCCGTTACCTACTAGGTTACCTATCTAAGCTAAAATTTGTTGAGTCAAATAATGAATATGTGCAAACAGAAACATTTTGCTGACACCAGTAGGCCAACGTGGTCATTGTTTACATTTGCGGCATTGCGGCGGTCGGATTTGATTGGTTGTTGTAGCTACGGTGGCAAGAAGATCACTTCTTTGTCCACTGTGTCTTTGACGACACTTGCGATATTCGTGTACATTGTAGTCCATTGGACGTCTACAGAATCTAAATAGTTTTACTTTGCGAATGCTCCTCAAGGACACCTACTGAATCGGTGCGTGGGCGGGTGGGTGACTCGAGACCAGACCCTCAAACTTGACGTGATAGATGGTACAGTACAGTGCCAGCGCGGCGCAAAGTCGCGAGCTGCTGCTAGAGGGGCGAATTTCTCGACGCTGCGCGCCTCGCCCCTAATGAAAATGCACCAGGCGTGTGTCGGTGTGTTGTCTGTGCCACTCCCAGCGAACGTGCGTGCCAGCGACAATGCGTGCCAGCTATAGTGCATGTCAGCATCTGTGCTTGTACGTGTTTTGTGGGTGCGTGCGTACGTGGGTGTGTGCATGTGCTGTGCAGGCGTTCTGAGTTTCAATGGACTCATCCCTATAGTGAACATATGTACGCAAGGTGCGTGTCAGTGTGTAAGCAGCAATGCGCGTAAGAGATAGTATTTGCGTATGTCTGCCCGTGCGTGCGTGCGTGCGTGCTTGCGTGCGTGCGTGCGTGCGTGCGTGCGAGCGAGCGAGCGCGTGTGCGTGCGTGCGTGTGTGCGTGCGTGAGTGAGGCGTGAGTGCGTGCGTGTACACATGCTCAGAGTCCCAATGGGCTGTTCTCTAAAAATGTGGCGCTGCAGAAAGGGCGAAGAACATGCATAGGCTATGCTATAAAATGTACCGTACGTGCATTGCACACATGAAGCAGGAAGTGCACATTTGCATGCACTTGGTAAGCACTGCCTATACTCATTAATTAATAAGATTTGTTTCATTCACTGGATGCGCCTTCCAACTTCAACCGAAGCGCCTGAAATCACTGTACTGTGGTCAAGCCTAATGGTTGCATTCTAAATGTGGTGAACACTTTCAAAGTTTAAAGCTGATACTCTTAAAACCTCCTCTAATACTGTCCAGGGTAAAGATAAGTTCACTGCATAGTGCTGGCAAGCTCAGCTCGGAGGTTTACACTACATGCAGGCAAAATTGCCTGACACTTGACAGCTTGGAGTTACATACCTAAGTTACCTACCTATAACCTAAAGAATTTGCCCGATTACCTACCTACCTAGCAGAAAGATCTAGCTTACCTAACCTAACCTACCTAAGGCCTTTTTGCGGCCAGTTTTACCTAACCTACCTACCTAAAAATGAAAACGTCAAAATTGCCATCACTAGTGGCAATGGGAGGGTGCTACCACAGTTAAATATGACATCACTAAATGAACGAAACGGATTAGTGGAACGTAGGTAACACAACAGAACAGGGCTCGATCAATGGATCATCTCGAGTTCAGCGAATTCCAGGCGACGGTCACAATGGAGTTGGGCCGCAGGGCGATTGAAAGATATTTTGGTGCGCCTTTTACGGAGAGCGATACGCTCTGTTCGTAGGGCGTCCCATTGGCCAGAAATGCGACCGTTTGGCCAGTGGGCGTTACGGCGCCCATTACTCGGACGTTCTTCGTGTGCTGAGAGGAGAGTGATTCGACGATGCGAGAGCCGGGCGCCAAAAACTTGCTAGAACGCACCAAAATAGCGGTGTCTTGCATGGGCACGCACGCACGCACGCACGCACGCACGCACGCACGCACGCACGCACGCACCTAAAGTGTCCCATGACATAAAAGGACGACTGCTTGTAAAACTTTCCAGAATCTGCATCGATTAGGATGACCGCAGTCATATTGTTGTTGAGTATATTCGGTCCTCCGTGCATGTCCAGCGCCAAATTCCAGTCGACATAGCCAGTCGTCCAGTGGTTTAGATTCTAGACACCGCAATGCCTCTAGTTAGCGATGCCATTAAAAACAAAAAAGTAGAAAAACAAATAAAGTCAAAATACTTTTTTAAGTAGAGTTTAAAAAAGTATTGAAAATGTATGTCTCAAAAATACTTTTTTAACTAAAAAACTGCTAAAAAAGTCCTTCAACTTTCTTAATTAAAAAATGATAAGTTAAATAAGCATTTCAAACACTTTTATTAACACTTTTTAACAACACACTTAAAAAGTATTTTTTACTATAAACTTTGCACGATTATCTGTCTGAGTTGCCAGTGAACGAAGTCCTCGAATAAGTAGTTTGACAAAGTAGTACAAAGAAGTTTGACACTGCATTCAGATTGTTGTTTAAATGATGGCATGGCTCAATGTTGTGCTGCAATTTCAGTGAGTTCCCGCTTGCAAAAGATGTTCAAACTGATTGATGGGAACGTCGCTCACAATAGCAGGCTGCCTACTGAATTCCAATTATCTAATACTTAGAGAAGCGCATCGTCATGTAAACCTCCTACACAAACACCAACTGGAATACATTAGTAGCTGAAAAGTGTTGATCCAGGACGCGTTTGCGGTTGACCAGCTGCTGACGGAGGATGGCGACAAGGATCAGTCTGGGCCTCTCAGACGAGCCATGCCACCTTCTAGTGGTTACTTTTGGGACTATCGCTATGCAATTTAAAAATACAAAATTAAAAAAAATAACAAAAAAAAATAATTTAAATACTTTTTTAATTAAAAATGTATCTTTTTAATTAAAAAAGTAAGAAAGGACTTTTTTAATTTATTAAACAACTGTTAAATAAGACTAAACTTTCTTAATAAGTTACAAAAGCGTTAGTAAGTAGTTTGACATTTTAAATTAAATTAAAAAACAAAAAAAGTCTTCAAACTTTTTGGGGACATCGCTACCTCTAGTACTCCTTCTATTCAGTATAATACGGTGCATAACAATCCTTTTCAACCCTCCCTACCTCTAAAAATGACACCACCCCAATAATATTGACTGTGCAGCGCCCACAAAACCCAAGGCAACCCTTTTTAATTTACTTTTTACATTTTTAATTTCAAATTCGCCCACTACCGTATACCTCAATGATCTCCGAAGCGTACGTCTGCCCGTCCTCCCACTTGCCATTGGAGGCTCTGTTGAGGTGCAGCAGAATGGCTATGGCCGACGCTGCTCCTGCCTCCGTTTCGAAGAGAAACTTGTCAGGGTAGGTCTTGTGGAGGTGGTCTTGGGCATCGGGGCCGATCATATTGTCCCAGTACGGGTGCAAGCCCGCGCCGTGCGAGTATTTTGCGGCCTCTGGATCGTTGTAGATCTAGAAGTGGCCAATTTCGTTGGTTGCTGGCAGCAATGCGTTGGCAGGCTTTCTTTGGCCAGCGAAAAAATGCATACTCGATCTTCTAAAGCTCCTTTCTGCACTGCGTGCTCTTTTGAGCACGTGTTGTGGGCAAATTAATTACTGTAACTGAACTTTTCAAAAAAGAACTCGACCTTCTGTGGGTACTCCAACTGCAGGCTGAGTCTCACATCGTCCAAAATAATGACTTTCAATCGGCCCAAACCAGCGTCGTCGAGAGCGGGCCCAAGAAATCGCTTAACAAAATCCCTCATGACTGGGGCAGTGAAGCCGACTTGATGGGGTGGAGCGATAGGCAGGTAGGTTAGCATGGCACCCAAATTGGCCGTGCTGAGACCCCAAAACGACACGCCCTGCTTCTCGAACTCTTGGAAGAACCTTGTAGGAAAAGACTCCTTCTAGCGGTCCGTACGTCCGTCCGCGTCCGTCCGTCTGTCCATGCGTCCGTCCGTCCGTCCATCCGTCTGTCCGTCCGTCCGTCCGTCCGTCTGTCCGTCCGTCCGTCCGTCCGTCCGTCCGTCCGTCCGTCCGTCCGTCCGTCCGTCCGTCCGTCCGTCCGTCCGTCCGTCCGTCCGTCCGTCCGTCCGTCCGTCCGTCCGTCCGTCCGTCTGTCCGTCCGTCCGTCCATCCGTCCGTCCGTCCGTCCGTCGGTCCGTCCGTTCGTCCGTTCGTCCATCCGTCCATCCGTCCGTCCGTCCGTCCGTCCGTCCGTTCGTCCGTCCGTCCGTCCGTCCGTCCGTCCATCCATCTGTCCGCCCGTCCGTCCATCTGTCCGCCCATCCGTCCGTGCCTCTTTGCGTCCATTCATGCATCCGTGCGTCCGTCCGTGCACCATGCATCCGTGCGTCCATCCATGCGTCTGTCCATCCGTCCGTTCCGTCCGTCCGTCCGTGCGTTGGTCCCTCCGTGCGTCCGTCCATCCGTCCGTCCGTCGATCCATCCATCCATCCATCCGCCCGTCCGTCCGTCCGTCCGTCCGTCCGTCCGTCCGTCCATCCGTCCGTCCGTCCGTCCGTCCATCCGTCCGTCCGCCGCCCGCCCGCCCGTCCGTCCGTCTGTCCGTCCGTTCAATCTCAGGTTTACCTGACAATGTAGTCAGCCCAGGTCTTATAGTAGACACCAGTGACGTTGGCACCACCAACATGTGTCTTGGTCGGGTTGTCTTGTGTCAGCCAGTCAGGCGTAAACCAAGGGGTGGTCAAGAGGTCCAGCTTGCGTCCACTCAACTCCTGAGCCCACTTTATATACTTGATCTGAAAACTGACAAACTTACCGTGAATCCTCCAATAGTGCCCCCGGGGCACCATTCTTTCAACCTCTCCTTGCCCAAGGGGGGCACAATTGGAGGATTTACGGTACGTCTTGTTCGACGACCCAAATTGTGTCTGCGAGCTGTGCAAATTAATGGCTCTCAAGTCTCGATAAGCAAGCAGTTTCCAACCAAAATCTGTATGAGGAGAATTCAAACGAAATTTTCAATCTCTCACTCGATTTTTCAAAAAAAAACATGATCGATGCTCACCTTATATTCTAGGTCAGCCTGCGTCAACGCAAAGTGCTTCAGATCAAAGTCACCCGCCACATCGTCGTGCGTGTAGAAGCCTAAGGAGAAGTCGGAGGCTCCCATGGGTACTCGACCCATAGTGTAGCCGAGGCCGCCTAAAACGCAGTGGCAACGCGTGGCCTTCTGGTTGAGAATCTGGCTCTTGCGCGAACGGTGTCTGGGTTCGATTCTTTAATCCACTACATCGATGACTTTCCTTTCGAGCCCTAGACTACAGATGGCGTTCTTCCGAATGCCTTTGGCTCCAGAGGCTCTAGAGGGGAAGGCGTCATGGAGATGAGTGTTATGTATGGGTTATTGACGGCCTCCTAGCGTTGTCCCTAATCCAACAACAACCCTAAATGCCTATTCGACATCTTTTTTTGCAGAAGTTCGACACTGACACACACCGGTGGGGTCAAAGTAGCTTTCCATCAAATTTTTCTGCGCTTTTTCCGGCAGTGTGTTGATGTTGTACCCTGCAGAGTCCGTAAATGCGGCTCCAAATCCGAACAGTTCTTGGCGCTTCTTGGCAGGGTCAATAATCATCGTGATGTCTGAAACCGCAAAACCAAACTTCTGGAAATGCGAGCAAATTCCAGAGTTTTACCCGCATCCAAGACGTCGGTTTCGCTCCAAGAAAGTTTGGTCTGCTCGAATCTCTTGCCCTCCTTGTTGCTTTCCACAACCAGCACCTCATTGGGGCCCAACTTTTCGAACGGATACAGCACAAAGTTGTCGCAGTGATTTTGAGAGCATTCACAGGCGTTGAAGCCTTCTTTTTCACCCGTTTTCACGAGTTGACACGGCTTTTGCTCGGTGACCACGGGAATTCTTTGGTTGGGGGACGCTTCTGGAAGTTTCTGCCGGCTCGAGCATGCCGCGATAAGGAGACAGTGGGTGGCAAGAAAAGTTACGCGCAAGAGAGTGGCCATGTCACGGAATTTGAAAACAAATTTTCGCGACTGCCGCCCTCTTACAGAGGCTGCAACTTATACCTAAAGTCGTTCCGACTGCGTGAATGGGCACATGCTCGACGACGAGTCAGCATGACGTTTGCTGCTGCGCTAAGTGCAGCACACCAGTGCACATACAACTTTCCTTATCAGGTCTTATGCTCTATAGAACGTGCTTGGTGCTAGGAGAGGGACCTAGAACAAAGCACGAGAGCGAATGTATAGTGTACATGCTATATGTCTATGAAAATTTATCTAGCGGAGCAGAGGAGGGGGGTCACCCGCGTACTTTGAATTGCGGTGCGGGTGTTGTACACTTCTGCGTAAAATTTGTAGACTTCTAAAATTTGTAAAATTTGTGAAAATTGTAAAATTGGCAAATCTGTAAAATTTGTTGAATTTGCACAAAATTTAGAACTACCAAATGAAGGAAAAACGCATATGATATAAAGCACTCGAACGAACATAAAAAGCTGCGGGCGAGGCAAAGTTGAACTTTTTCTTTCATTTTTCACTTTTTTCCAACAAATCAATTTGCTCTATTTTACGCCTGCTCCTATAGAATCACCGAAGAATGCCACCCAATTGCACGCCCGCAATACCGTAAAATCTCAAATAGACCCCGCTCCGTTTAGGGCAAGGTTCAAAGTATGTATAGTCCTCGCCACCCCCCCCCCCCCCCGGGGGGGGGGGGGGTACATTATGCCATGTGCCTCTTATGGGCAAAAAAAGTGGTGGGTACATTTATATCGTGTATTATACACACTACCACTGACCAATAATAGACGTTTCAGCAGCTATTAACGATAAATAAACCATTAAACAGAGAAAAGTGATCAACATCAACGAAAAATAGGAAATTAGCAATACCACTCAAAATTTCTGGGTTGGAAGTATAGAGACCCCTTCCTCCTCCAATAGTGCCCCTGGGTAAGCAGAGTTTGAAAGAATAGTGCCCCAGGGGCACCATTGGAGGATTTACGGTAGGCAGGACATTAGCACACTGCCGTTCTTTACCCCCCCCCCCCCCACGTGGGGCGCCACGTTGCGATTTAATCTTTAAATAAAAATCTGCATGACAAAATAATTTTAAATTTTTTTTGTTTTTTTTTTTTAGTGTACAGGGTGGGCCACCGTAAACTTCGGACGTTTGATTGCTAATTTCTCAAGCGTTCCTGCATGGATTTTGTTGAAATTTTGAGCACTTATGCAGAGAGGTCCAACGTAGATCCATGACAATTTGCAGTTTATTCGACCGACCCAATCATTTGTTATGGCCTACCATAGAGAAGAAGTCAATTTTTAAAGTGCCAACCATCACTATCAACACTCTTGGTGCACCACTTAGCTACATAACGGTTACAGAAGGTACTTAGCCACAGAACGTCAGCAGCTGGCTGGATCAGGCCTTTCCCAACCGTTGGGTTGGCCAAAAGGGACCGATTGAATGGCCTCCTAGACCGCCAGATCTCAGTCCTGTCGACTTCTGCATCTGGCGCATCGTGAAAGATATCGTAAATGCCCAGTCGCAAAATTCTGTTGAACAGTTCAAAGAACCCATTGAGAGCGCGTTTGAACACGTTGACGCTGAACTCCAAGATTCGCCGATCGGTAGCTAAGTGGTGCGTCAGGAGTGTTGATAGTCATGGTTGGCACTTTGAAAATTGACTCGTTCTCTACAGTAGGCTATAACAGATGATTGGATGGGTCGAATGAGCTGAAACTTGTCATGGATCTAAGCTAGACCTCTCTGCATGAGTGCACAATTTCAACAAAATCCATGCAGGAACGCTTGAGAAATTAGCGATCAAACATCCGAAGTTTACAGTGGCCCACCCTGTACTTAAATATTATTTTGAAATATTTAATCAATTAAACTTTTTATTTTGTGACATCGCTAGCCGCGCGCAGTATTTGCGAATTGCGATTCACTCCACCGATTACCGCCCAACTTGGAGAACTTCTTTCCTCCAGTGTTTGTGTGCATCCGCTTAAAATTTCATACCGATCCGGCGCAAGAGTTATTCAAGCTTTCTACTTGGCACTTGTAAACAAAACACCCTGTATTCAACTGCATGGGCACGAGTGTGTGTGCGAGGTGTGTGCACTGATGTGCGCGTTGTGTCTGTGTTGGGCCAAATGGCGCTGGTGCTGTCAGCGGCATCAAAGATCCTTTCACATCAATTTGTAATTCCCCCACCCCCTCCTCTGGGCGGTGCGAATTCCTTTTTTTCATTTTTTTACCATTTAAGTTTGTTTGTTTTGTGTCTTTGTCTTGGAGGGTTGCTTGCTACAACCAGCCGACTGCTATCATCGACGAACTACCATCAAATCGATTTCACGCGGCTTTGATTTATTTCCTTTTAGCTATTTACACGCATTTTGTATTTATTGTATTGATGTGAATGTATTCGCATATTAGTTATTCGCATTGTTCTAACAACAGGTGTGTAGCCCTCACTGGGGCAGACTCAATGGCTTACCGTACATACCGTAAATCCTCCAATAGAAGCCCCCCTCCAATAGTGCCTCCCCCTCCAATAGTGGCCCCCGGGTATGACAAGGTTGAAATAATAGAGCCCCCCCTCCAATAGTGCCCCCGGGGGCAGGGGTATGTTGTGCCATGTGCCTTTTATGGGCAAAAATATCGGGGTACCGTAAATCCTCCAATAGTGCCCCCCGGGGCACTATTTTTTCAACCTCTCCTTACCCGGGGGGCACTATTGGAGAGGGGCACTATTGGAGGGGGGGCTTCTATTATGTCAACCTAAAAAATTTTGAATGGTAATGCTAGTTTCGCTGTCAAAATTGCCGATTTTTCGGTGATTTTGATCACTTTTGCCACATTTAATGGTTGATTTACCGTTAATAGTTGCTGAAACGTACTATTATTGGTTAGTAGTTATTATTGGTTAGTGTGTATACACGTTATAAATGTACCTACCACTATATTTTTGCCCATAAAAGGCACATGGCACAACATACCCCTTACCCCCGGGGGCACTATTGGATGGGGGGCTCTATTATTTCAACCTTGCCGTACCCGGGGGCACTATTGGAGGGGGGGCACTACTGGAGGGGGGTTGTATTGGAGGATTTACGGTAGGTACATTTACATCGTATATACACACTACTGCTAACCAATAATAGTACGTTTCAGCAACTATTAATGGTAAATTAACCATTAAATGTGGTAAAAGTGATCAAAATCACCGAAAAATCGGCAATTTTGACAGCGAAACTAGCATTACTATTCAAATTTTTTTAGGTTGAAATAATAGAAGCCCCCCTCCAATAGTGCCCCCCTCTCCAATAGTGCCCCCGGGTAAGAAGAGGTTGAAAAAATAGTGCCCCAGGGGCACTATTGGAGGATTTATGGTATATGAATGCATAATAGAATCTCAGGCAAAACGAACAATTGAGAATAAAACAGTGCAGCATCACAATCTAAGTACGTACGTAATTATGGTCCCCTACTTTGGCTGCGTTCATGAAACGCAGCAACGGCAGCCTTGAAGAATTAATTCGTACCAAAGAGATAAGTCCGTCGTTGTCTTAACCCAATAAGTTCTTCAGCAATTCTCTCAAATTTCTCTATTTTGCCTCGCTTGCGTAAAACCGTTCTAGCAGTTTCGTACCGCTAAATCGACAAAACGCTCAGTTGCCATCAAAAGCCACCAAAATTCGGTAATTTTCATTGAATACAATGAAGAATGCGCAATAGGTTGTAGTTAACAGCTCAATAAAGTTGGGCGGATGGCTGTTGTGACTTGCGCGCGTACGCAATAAAAACATCTTACCTGGGTAAATTTACGGCGGCGGCGACGGGGCTACCGTCTGATGATAAGCTCAGAGACAAAGAACGCACCGTACTAACTCTTTCGACGCTGCGACAACGATTGTCATTGTGCAGTCGCTTTCGTCAATATTTCGCATGTTTTGCGGTCTTTTGACGCTTTGAACGAAAGTGAGAAGTCAGCTTAAGAATTTTGAAACGTCTTCCCAACCGAACCGCACTAAAATGCCTCCAGACAACGCAAGGGTTAGTGCGCGGCTAAGTCGTTCGGTCTTTTCCTAGGACGCGGCGCCGCCTTCAAAACGAGATAGCGTCTGCGGCGGCTCCTCACTTTGTGTCCCAATCGGCATTAATTTTCTTTTTCCACACAACCAAGATGAAGTTTGCGGCTTTGGCCCTAGCCCTAACCTTCGCCGGCGCCGCCCTCGCGGCGGTCAAGGTCGTGAAGATCGAGAAGTCGGTGGAGGGGGAGCTGGTAGCACCACTCGATGGCCTCTACGCCCAGCTAGAAGAAGCTGCGCAGCCTGGCAACAGCGTGAGTACCTAGCTGCTTAAAAGGAGGCCGGCTAACATATGTTGGCTTGTGCCTAAGTACGTGCTTAATTTGGGTTTTACAAAGGTAAGATGGGCCTGAGAACTTTTTTGTTACACTCTGAACTCTGTATCTTGGAAATTCAAATGCAAATTGTACAGTGCTGTTTAGTTTTCGGCTCGCCAGAATGGCAACTCTTTCTACAAGGTGGAAGAGAAGGACGCCCCAGACGGCCGAACGGTCCACCTGCAGCAGGATTATGAAGGGGTGATTGACATTTTTATTTATTTATTTTTTTTAAATAAAGGGAGTTAATCAAATTTGTTGAATTCAGTTGGAAGTGTACGGTTACGGCGCCGCTGTGTACCAATCCAACGGCGAGCAGTTCGCCACCTACAATGGCAAGATGATCGAGGGTCTCGAGGAGATTGTTCAGGTGCGTCTACTGTAACTACCGTACTTGGCCTAGTCTGGAATAGCGCGTAAGGAGTGACCAAGAATAGCAGTTAAAAAGAGTCGATTTGTGGAATTTTCACAATTTATCCATTCATTGTCGACCGGTTCAGTAAAACATTTAAAACCACTCCGATATGTACAAGTAGGTCTTGTGCAGAGGTCTGCGCTGTTTGCGGACTTGGGCTAAGTCCAAACCGCAAGGTGCGGAGTTCAATCCTCAGAGTGGCAAGACTGCAACAACAAAAATCAGTAACCCCCTTGGAGAAAGGGCTCACGCCAAGACTGGGCCCCTGACCGCTGTTCTCATTGAGACAATCGGTCTTGAAGAAGGCAGAGGTAACTAGGACCCATGCAGTCCCACTCTCGCCTGAGACTTCGGTCTAAACCCAAGAAAAAGCATAGTACCGTACGCCCATAATAAAGACCCTAAATATCTCTAGCCTGGCGACGCTGAGGCGATGTCGGAGCTGGAGGATGCGGTGCTGGAGCGCGTCAAGGCGCAGATGATGGGCCACGTGGAGACGGTGGAGGAGCCGCACGAGTTGGAGGGCGTGGAAGAGGGAGCCACGCCCATCGTCTGGGTCGACGACGAGACGCTGGAGGCGCGCAAGGCCTTCTACGTCCGCTTCGTGAACCAGGCCAAGGAGGAACCGAGCGCACCAGTCGTCATCGCTGACGAGCAAGGTCAGCGATCGACACGCACGCACGCACGCACGCACGCACGCACGCACGCACGCACGCACGCATGCACGCACGCGCGCACGCACGCACGCACGCACGCACGCACGCGCGCACGCACGCACGCACGCACGCCAAGCACGCACGCACGCACGCACGCACCGGCACGCACCGGCACGCACGCACGCACGCACGCACCTGAACAAACTCTACCGAACGACCGTCGCGCGCTGCAGGCAACATTCTCGACGAGTGGGAAGGCCTGCAGTTCGCCGGCAAGGCGGTGAAGGCGTCGGGTCCGGGCGGCAACAAGAAGCTGGGCAAGAAGCCCTACGTGAAGACGCTGGACGCGACCGAGGTCAGCGCCGGCAAGTGCACGCTCGAGACGCCCACCGTGAGGACGGTCGACCTCAAGCACCGCCGGCGCAACACCAGGGAGGTGGCCAAGCGGTTCCCCTGCTACGAGCAGAAGCAGCGCACCGTGAGTTCTCGCCTGCGTGCGTGCGTGCGTGCGTGCGTGCGTGCGTGCGTGCGTGCGTGCGTGCGTGCTTGGCGTGCGTGCGTGCGTGCGTGCGTGCGTGCGTGCGTGCGTCCGTGCGTGCGTGCGTGCGTGCGTGAGTGAGTGCGTGCGTGCGTGCGTGCGTGCGTGCGTGCGTGCGTGCGTGCGCGCGTGCGTGCGTGCGTGCGTGCGTGCGTGCGTGCGTGCGTGCGTGCGTGCGTGCGCGCGCGTGCGTGCGTGCGTGCGTGCGCGCGCGCGCGCGCGCGTGCGTGCGTGCCTGGGTCTGTACAAATGTGTACATACATCATCAGGTGAACGGCGGCTACTCGGCCCTGAACGACGCCCACTCGTTCGGCGGGGTCGTCTTCAGCCTCTACAAGACCTACTACGGCGTGAGTCCGCTCAAGACGCTACCGCTCCGCCTCAAGGTCCACTACTCGCGGCGTTACGAGAACGCCTTCTGGGACGGCAAGCAGATGACCTTCGGCGACGGCAAGACCCACTTCTACCCGCTCACCTCTCTCGACGTTGTCTGCCACGAGGTGAGAGGCCGAGAGAGACACGATCGCCCAGTCAAGATGCCAAAAATGCACCGTAGACTATTATTGGCGCAATCCCAACCCAACACACCGTGGAGGCGTAGGCAATGTCAGACACCGGGGGAAGGGCCAGCGCGAATGTCACGGTGTCAAACCAGCGTCGCGTGTCAGGGGACCCGCGGGCCAAGCGGCGGCCAGCCCGCTGTCCGCCGCAGCAAGTTCGCCTTTTTCGGGGGTGGCGGCGGGTAATCGCGGCCCCACCGCCCGAAAACCCGCTGGCGGGTGGGAGCGGCGGCCAACCCGCCAGCCGCCCACTCCCTTCCTCTCAGCAGTGCGCGGAGCGGGGGCGGCGGCGGGTAATCGAAGCGCCACCGCCCGAAAACCCGCCGAACGTTTGTAGGCCCACAAGACCGTAACACAAGGACATAAATTGTCGTCTTGAATCGCACGCAGCCGGATTAACTTTCGAAAACGCACAGACAAGGGACTACCCTTTGAGGCGCGCTGTTTAGTGGGACACTGTATGGGAAGCTGTACCATTCTCTGCTACCATATTCAGACTATACAACTTTAGCCTAATAGCTTGCCCACACACGTAATACATTTGCGACCAACACGTGCAGCCCCTGCGCTTTGTTTACGTCGGATTTCGAGCCAGCTCGACTGCCGGCCATCTTCCCAACACATTTCAACGGTGAAAGCAAGCGTCGAAGTGTAGGACGAGCGGCGCCGCCTTTGAGGCGCCAACAGACGCGTGCAATCCGCAACTGTATGTAGTCGAATTTTGACGCACTAAGTGCGCCGCCGTTCTGGCTCGGCTCCCGCGGTTTGTTTGAGTCGGATTTCGAGCCAGCTCGACTGCCTGCTATCTTCCCAACACATTTCAACGGTAAAAGCAAGCTTCGAAGCGTAGGACGAGCGGCGCCGCCTTTGAGGCGCCAACAGACGCGTTCAATCCGCAACTGTATGTAGTCGAATTTTGACGCACTAAGTGCGCCGCCGTTCTGGCTCGGCTCCCGCGGTTTGCTTGAGTCGGATTTCGAGCCGGCTCGACTGCCTGCTATCTTCCCAACACATTTCAACGGTAAAAGCAAGCTTCGAAGCATAGGACGAGCGGCGCCGCCTTTGAGGCGCCAACAGACGCGTGCAATCCGCAACTGTATGTAGTCGAATTTTGACGCACTAAGTGCGCCGCCGTTCTGGCTCGGCTCCCGCGGTTTGTTTGAGTCGGATTTCGAGCCAGCTCGACTGCCTGCTATCTTCCCAACACATTTCAACGGTAAAAGCAAGCTTCGAAGCGTAGGACGAGCGGCGACGCCTTTGAGGCGCCAACAGACGCGTTCAATCTGCAACTGTATGTAGTCGAATTTTGACGCACTAAGTGCGCCGCCGTTCTGGCTCGGCTCCCGCGGTTTGTTTGAGTCGGATTTCGAGCCAGCTCGACTGCCTGCTATCTTCCCAACACATTTCAACGGTAAAAGCAAGCTTCGAAGCGTAGGCCAAGCGGCGGCGCCTCTGGGGCGACAACAGACGCGTGCAATACGTAACTGTATGTAGTCGAATTTTGACGCACTAAGTGCGCCGCCGTTCTGAGCATACCTGTAACTATCGGCCACCTACCCCCCCCCCCACTCTGCCAGACCCAGTTACAGGTATGGTTCTGAGTCGACATCTGCGGTTCTTTTCAGTCGGATTTCGGGCCAGCTCGACTGCCTGCCGTCCATCCAACTCGAAGTTGACGTGACGCACGCACGGATGGTCGCTCGCACGCACGGACCGTCTGTGGACAGTACAAGGTAGAGTTGGGAAGCGTGTGGGGAGTGAAGTCGGGTTCGTGCGTGCGAAGGTGAGCGTGCGTGTGTGTGTGCGTGCGTGGCTGTACGTCTGAGCGATTGCGCGTGTGAGACGACGATGACGAGCGACGTTGAGTGTTTTTTGGTACCAAAAACATGGGATGGGCAGTGCACGCAAAAAAGCGCAAGAACGGGCGCGACGACGGCGCAACGGAAACGACGGACGAGGACGCGCAGGCGGCAGAGAGAAGGCAACTGAGACGACAAACAGCAGGGCCGCACATAGGTGTAACTGGGTAGTGTGTAGGTACAGGTCACCCTCCCCAGCTTCGGTCAATCCTGCACGAAAAGTAGGACCCCCCGCCTTGGTCCAACCTGCACTCATTGCAGGTTACCCCCATGGTTGAATGTGTTTCTCATACTTCTCAAGGTGTTTTTTCAGGCCTGTGAGCAGTATTTATTGTCCAAATATCAAAAATTTCCCCTGCGGCGCTGTATTTCACGCACCTACAGACCATTTTTGAGTACATCGAGCTCGTTTTCGGCCCAAAATTCAAAAAGAAATGCATGCGGCGCTGTTTTCAGCAAAATGTTGAGGCTGGAAAACGAGAAATTGTATCAAATTTGGCCGTGCAGGTCACCCGCATCAACTTTTGAAAAATCCCAGATTCACCCCCTCCCAGCTTGGATGGCCAGTTACACCTATGGGGCCGCAACTCGATCGAGTTCATCTGTACGGTGATCGAGCAGGCGGGCGGCGGCGAGCAGGCTGTCGTCGAGCTGGGCCGGCTCGGCTGCTCTACCTCGGCCAAGACTGCGGCCAGCGCCGCGCACGAGGCCTCCACGCACTGCCCCTCCCCATGCGACGACACTGCAACGTCGGCACGCGCGCACTCACAAGCAGAGCATAGCTGCTATTTTGGTTTCCACCTCCCATGGAGCGTTGCACAATCCCATCGATTTTAACGAAATGCGAAATCCCTTGGCGCTTCAGATGAGAAATCCCGGCGGACTAATCCAGGGTGTGCCACCTATGTTAGCGTCCTCTTTGTGTCTGAGCACCAAACGAACCAACGTGATGTGGAACAACAAAAGTGCCGATTTATAGTTTACACGCAATTTTGGTGCACATTTGTTTCAATTCTGACCCTCCCCCCCCCCCCCTCTCAAAATCTTACACCCTGGCTGGGCTTTCCTCCGGGTAGGGTTTAGACCTCCGTCCCCAATGGCCTCCAAACCCAAATAGCACCTATGAACGAGACCCGCAACTCACCACCGTGTGCAGTGCTCCTGTCGCGGTGCGGAGAGTTGAGAGCGGGTCAAAGTTGAGCAGAGGCGCAGTGTCCGTCCGTGCCGGTGCCGCGGTGCCGCGGCTCGAGGTCGCCGACTGCCTCCGCCTGACCGTCGAGTAGAACTCGAGCATGTAGCGGACAACGGAGGGCAGCCTGGCGCTCTTCGCCTAGAGAGGCTCCGCACAGCGCCACAGCCTCCAACGACAAATGCAAAGCAACGCCGTACACATTCTTACGCTGACGGATGCACTCAGCAAACGTACGCACGCACGAACTCACTCACTCAACAAGCGTGCACGCACGCCCGTGTGTCCGTGTGGGGCGGAATGGGGGGGGGGGGTGGGAATGGCTTCTGATTCGGAAGAGTTCATTCACCTCTCACCCTTCTGGCATTCACGTTCTGCCATTCATTTAGTCCAATTGGGACCACTAGCGGATCCAGACAGGGGGGAGAGGGGGGTCTCCCCCTCCTGTCAGCTCAGATTTGGGGGGGGGGGGAAAGGAGGGGGAGAGATCAGGGGGAAAAGCAGGAAAGAAGGGCGAGCACAAGGGGGAAATAGGCAGATTTTTACGTTTTCCTTCAATTAAGGCACTCAAAAGCGCAAAATTTTCGTCTGCGGCGCTGTGGTTCTCTTCCAACTCACGTTTGATTCGTAAGGGGCTAAAAAATACCGTCATTTTTGTCTATTCCACAGTAGTGTAGTTTGTGTGGTGAAAAGAAATTGACCTACTCCCCCCTCTGTCAGAAAATCCTGGATCCGCCAGTGATTGGGACAAATTCCCTTCTTCTAAATGGTGAAATACGGACGGTACTGCACTATGTTGGGGACCCCAAACAAGGAGGATCGTTTTAGGCACTATCAAGCAAGTTTATGCAATACGCATGAATAGTTTGCGCTAGACTGATTTGCGACTTGCTATTAAAATGCTAATATGCTAATACAAACAAACAAACACACACACACACACACACACACACACACACACACACACACACACACACACACTGCTGTCGTAGAACCGCCACCAGGAGCCCAGCTCGTGCCCAGCTTTGTGCTTGACGTGGGCGAAAAAAATGTATACTTTGAAGACGTCGCCAACCGCTGAGCACTTGGAGCTGGAGAAGAGTCGGCTGATGAGCGCGTCGTCGTTGACGCACGCTGGCTGCGCGCAGTCGCTGCACTGTCGCCTGCGCCGAGACCGTCAGCCGCTCGCCCGTCGCGGCCATCAGCTCCCAGTCGACGCACTCAACGAGCAGGTTGAACAGCTCCTGGGCGTTGTGCTGCCGGCTTCTGTCAGCAAAGCCCCACTCGCCGAAAGGGAGCACTGAAGAGGAAACGCATAAAAAAACGTCGTGAGAAAGCGACCGAGACGCTAGAGGCTTACCAGAAGCTCTGTAGGTCGGGCTGGGGTCTTGCGCCGCAGCGACTGCAGGATCGAGAGGAGGCTGCACGCGCTGCAGTGGCACTGCTCCCAAGACGGAAAGGAAGCGCTGACGCTGTGCTCCCCCGTCAGGGGCACGTCGCCTTCCAGCTGCCTCGCGGCTCCCAATGTGCCCATTAAGCCCTACAAGACGCCACATTGACGGGTGGGGTGGCATGGCAGAAAACGTGGTTGCCCACGTGTTCGTGCGCCTCCTGGGGAGCCATGCCGCACTCCTTGATCAGCCGTCGGCTGCTCCGGTCCAGCTGCTGAGCGACCGCCTCCTGTGCGTGGCCCGGCCGTCACTGAGCGTGTTGCACAGTGTCCTTCGTGCCCCTCTCCATTGAGCCATGGCTGCGCACGACCAGTGACGGTGGCGGCTGCCGTTGCCGGCCATCGCCAGCAGCGTCCTTCGTGTAGAGGTAGTAACAGCGAAGAGGCAGCGGTAGTACGCGTCCCCGCTGGAGGCGCGCCGGCTCAACGTGTATGTACATGCGCACCCCACCACGCTGTCGCTGATCCGGCACGAGGAGGGCGTTGCGCGTCAGCGACTTGGTCAGCCCGGTCGAGCGCTGCTTCTCGGACACTCGCGCCGCCAAAGCGCCTGCTCGCCGATGGGGGTCGACCGCGGGGCGACAGACGAAGCAGGGTCGACGC
Source organism: Paralinhomoeus sp. GSCO2_6 (assembly GCA_030248085.1). Lineage (NCBI taxonomy): Eukaryota > Metazoa > Nematoda > Chromadorea > Monhysterida > Linhomoeidae > Paralinhomoeus > Paralinhomoeus sp. GSCO2_6. The sequence goes on along the minus strand of JASAMY010000287.1, from coordinate 43,072 downwards.
CAACTGTTGGGAACACTTCTGATTGGTTCCACGATTTCGTGTTGCGGGCCGGGCCGGGCCGGGCCTGCGATATTGAGCAGTTGGACGGGCCGGGCCGGGCCGGGCCTGGATTTTGAGGGTGCGGGCCGGGCCGGGACGGGCCGGACTATCCGGCGGGCCGGGCCGGGCCGAGATGTGCAGGCCCGTGCTCATCCCTAGTGCACAAGGCATATGCATCAATACTAGGGATGAGCATGGGCCGGGCCGGCCCGGCCCGGCCCGGCCCGGCCCGGCCCGGCCCGTGGGCCGGGCCGGGCCGGAATTCCAGGCCCGTTTTGCGGGCCGGGCCGGGCCGGGCCTGCGTTTTGAGGGTGCGGGCCGGGCCGGGCCGGGCCGGACGTTCTTGGCTGGCCAACGTAGATCGCTACCTATTGTAATGCATTGTAAGTATCGGCGACTATTCTGCACCGTATTAGCAACTTTGTATTCTATGACGCGCGTCTTTCGCGCTCAAATGGTGCAAAGGCCGTAAAATGGTTGTGAACTGCGATTCTGAGAGGTGGATGCGCCATTCCGTTAAGTAAATCACGCAAATTGGCATACGGTATTTCAGTAAATTGTACACTGTAGTGACTGTACTTATTTCGTGTTGCGGGCCGGGCCGGGCCGGGCCTGCGATATTGAGCAGTTGGACGGGCCGGGCCGGGCCGGGCCTGGATTTTGAGGGTGCGGGCCGGGCCGGGACGGGCCGGACTATCCGGCGGGCCGGGCCGGGCCGAGATGTGCAGGCCCGTGCTCATCCCTAGTATCTAGGGGCGCTTCCGGTAAATTCCTTGTAATTTTTCTAACAGCTCGGCTCCACTCCAACACGCCCCGGATTTTGAGAAGAGATGCAGCAGTTGACTTGTGCGCCGACAACACCGGTAAGAGCTTCTTCCGCTCGCCACGCCATGTCCTCGACCGATCCGCCTTGCTCTCGAATCCGAGTGCCCCTTGAAAGGTTCCTGAAACAACTCCGCTGCTGCCGTCGTTCGTCCGAGCCAGGTCGATACACGTTGTCGTCCGTCGTAGTTCCTAAAAGGCCCTTAAAGCGATGATGCCAGCGCCGGTAGTATGCGTCTTGTGGAGAGGATGTCTTGGCCACTCTGCGCTGCGCGATCTTCGACTTGATACTTCTGTCCACGGGTTGTTGCCTTTCGCCAGACGCCGTCTTCATCCTTGACTTCTGTGACGCTCCCAACTTGACGTGTCGACTCGCGCCATTTTCTTGAAATCCCAGCGCACTTTCATCGACTTTTTCGCGCCGTAGCCTCCGCTGCTCGTCCTTGAATCCGTCCACGATTTTCTGAGGTTTCGAATCTGCAACAGCGACGCGTTCTCTCTCGTCCGGCAAGACTTCGGCGCGTTGTCCATTGTTGACCTGAAAACTGAAGTTTGAAAAACCCTGGGCATCACACTCCTTGGGACTTCCCCACCCACTGCACTTAAAAAATGTCTCATCTGCATAACCCAAAACATTCACGCTGTCTCCCTTCTCTACAACCCTGTTCGCTGTCCGTTCTTTTACTACCATTTTAGATGTCACTTATGACAAAGCTTGTACTGGAATCTTTAGCAATGGTACTTCTGATCCATCAGGATAAGTTAATTTAATTCCCACAACCTCCAATAAATCGGTGCCTACCAAAATGTCCGGCTTCAAATTCGGCAACACTATGGCCCACATTTTGAAACGCCTTCCTTTTCTGTGCCCTTTCAAGAAAATTTCACCCGCACTAAAGTGTTTGCCATCCACACCGTTTATCTGTGACACTGCGTGAGGTCGATAGAATGCCTCCCAAACCTCTGGGTATTTTGATTTATAAAAATTCACCAAAGCATCTTTCATCTTCTCGTTCACGCAAGTGCGTGAAGCACCCGTGTCTGCAATAGCATAAAGACCAGAATCTGCATCTGATGATTGAATCACAGATGGTAAACCCTCAAACTGTATATCATTAGGTACATAAATCCTTTTAGGTTGTTCCAATTCTGGTACAATCTTTTCCTCGATCTTACTCATGACAGCCACCTGGGATCTGACTGACGATGTATCCTGTCTGACGCTCCAATTTGTTGGGAACACTTCTGATTGGTTCCACGTTAACGGTTCGATCGCCAGTCAACGCACACTTTTAGAAGTAAATTTCTTTTATTAAACCACAAAAGCACAACTCGACAAGACTCCCCGAGATAATAGAATAAAGGGTAGATCGGAATGTCATGTATCTAGGGGCGCTTCCGGTAAATTCCTTGTAATTTTTCTAACAGCTCGGCTCCACTCCAACACCAACCTCTTGCCAACCTCCGCATCTCGCACGCGCCTATCCACCGCGCTTTTGCTGACAGTGTGTCCAGTCAGCTCCTAGACAACAAGAAGCTTTTGGCAAACATTTACAAAAATTATTGGTGACTGCGACTGCCGCACGCTAATTTCTTCAGCGGCTGAGCGAGCCGTTCGCGCTGATGTGCCGCTCCGCATTTCTTGTAGGATATCGCGCACATCGTCGCGGCCCCAAACTTCGATCTCGATCTTGCGCTTCATCGGTTTGCTTGTTTCCGCGACTCTGATGCGATGCAGTTGAATTTGAATACAGAAAAACACGCTATTCTGCGGAGGGTACGGTGATCCCGCTGTGTCCCACGGTGTCCCACTAGGATTTTGAACATCGCAAACATGCGAGAAAAACAACCGTTATGCACTAATCAAGGGCAAGCACAAAGCAAAGAAAGGCAGAAACACGTACTATAAATGTATTCATCTGACTGCTCAACGTCTAAAAGCCATTAAATGTCATGTTCCATAAACTATTTACCTATATACATTGCATTTCCTTTGCATTGCCGTAACCTTTATGGAGTACACAATATGCGTTTAATCCTCTATTGACCTTTGTTGTGTGCTCGCTTAGGGTAAAGTTGTATAGTCTGAATATGGTAGCAGAGAATGGTACAGCTTTCCCATACAGTGTCCCACTAAACAGCGCGCCTCAATGGGTAGTCCCTTGTCTTAGCGTTTTCGAAAGTTCATCCGGCTGCGTGCGATTCAAGACGACAGTTTATGGTCTTGTGTTACGGTCTTTTGGCGCTACAAACGTTCGGCGGGTTTTCGGGCGGTGGCGCTCCGATTACCCACCGCCGCCCCCTCTCCGCGCACTGCTGAGAGGAAGGGAGTGGGCGGCTGGCGGGTTGGCCGCCGCTCCCACCCGCCAGCGGGTTTTCGGGCGGCGGGGCCTCGATTACCCGCCGCCGCCCCCGAAAAAAGCAAACTTGCTGCGGCGGACGGCGGGCTGGCCGCCACTTGGCCCGCGGGTCCCCTGACAGTCGCGCTTCGCCAGCGAGGGTAGGTGGGCCGCCCACCGTGCCGAAACCCCCGAGCCACCCTAAACCGTGTGCAATGAGAGCGCTCATCCTTCTGCCCAAGGGATTAGTGACTCAGTGACCTCGGAGGAAGGAAGTTGAACCCCCGACCACGAGCGCGTCGAGCGCGACGCCTTACCACTGAGCTATCGGCTCTCTAAACCAAACCGCACTTCAGGTCAGTCACGGAGTGACCACCCAGTCGTCAAACCTCGAGTACCGTGGCCAGTCGGGAGGACTTAACGAGGCCTTCTCCGACATCGCCGGTCAGTGCGTGCGTGTGTGCGTGTGTGCGTGCGTGCGTGCGTGCGTGCGTGCGTGCGTGCGTGCGTGCGTGCGTGCGTGCGTGCGTGCGTGCGTGCGTGCGTGCGTGCGTGCGTGCGTGCGTGCGTGCGTGCGTGCCCTCTTCAACCGGCCCAACTTGCCTAACTTTCTCAGGCAAAGCGGCCGAGGCGTTCGCCCGAGGCTACAGCAAGGCCAAGTTCAACTGGGGAGTCGGCTACGACATCACCAAGGGCCCAGTGGCGCTGCGCTACATGAACAACCCGCCCAAGGACGGCCGCTCCATCGACCACGTCGCCGACTACAAGGGACAGAACGTCCACTACACCAGCGGCGTCTTCAACAAGGTACGCGTTCAACAATAAAAACTTGCAGTCCGTATAGTATGGCTACCTATGTACATACATGTTGCGCTGGAATTAAGGCCAACGCTAAGAGGCCGTCAGTGACCAATGTACCGGTACATACCCATACCCATCTTCATGACTCCTTGGGGGGTAGGGTGTCTCCGGAGCAAAAAGCGGGGGGTAGCTGGCCATTTTTTACTTTTACTGGCAGGTTTGGTAAAAAAAAAATGGGTAAAAAAGAGGCTCTAGACAGTGTCAAAAAATCCCTAGGGAAAATTCTGGGGGTCGGGGTGGGATCCTGGGTGGGTGTTGGAAAACAGTGCCAGCCACCATACGGGCCAATTACGGCCTTCTAGCGTTGCCCCAAATCCCACAACAACCAGCAGTCGGTGAACGACCACTACGAGCGCTGGCCGCCGGCAAACGAGCTGCAGGCAGTGCCGTTCTTCAGGTCTTCTACCTGCTGTCCTCTGAGTTCAAGAACAACCTCAAGGACGCGTTCGACATCTTCTACATCGCGAACACGCGCTACTGGGGCAAGAAAACCAACTTTGTGGAGGCGGCGCAGCTGATGCTCAAGGCCACCCACCACCTGAAGATGGGCAAGCACCTGCCCAAGAACGACTACAAGCACATCGACTTCAAGACCATCCAGAAGGCGTTCAAGGTCGGGAAGCGTGTGCAAAGTTCAAGTTCAAATGTTAAAATCTGATGTTGAATCTAAGATCACTGCGTGATTAGCCGGCGGGCCAACACCGACAGCACTCTGTGCGAGCCCAGCCCGAGTGCACTACCCGTGCGCGCGCAAATTAAAAGATCAAAATTACAGGTAGTCAATTAAAAACAATCTTTAAAAAGTTTGAAATTTCAGGTCGTCGGCCTCGACTGCACCGGCGCCGGCGAGAACTGGACCTGCAAGAACCTGCCCAAGCCCAAAAAAGCACTCTGATCGGATTCCGATCGATAGATCGCCGCTTAGATCAATCAATCGATCACGCCAACTGATCACGCACGCCTTTTGAGTGTCTCCCACTTATAGAGTCTGTACGGAAAGAAAGAAAGCACTACGGTATATTTACATCTTTTTACACGCGTCGAGAGGTGGGGGGGGGGAGGGGGGTGCACAATAATACGGATTGCCGTTCGTTTGCCCGTCGATTGTGAAAAAAAACAGCTAAAATTACTCCTGCCTACCGCATGCATACAATGTATCAGTTGCTTGAAATCAGATTCTGTCGGTGCGTATGTACGTGTATACCACTTAGAGTTGGGCGCGTTTTTTTTAAACGTATTAAAAAAATACATGCATTTTTTTTAAATAATACATCGCAACCTGTTTCTTTTTTTGAAATACAGTCGTAGTCGTAATCGCAAGGTCATAGTCGTAAAGCGGAGTCGTAAGCCTGTAGGTATTTTGTTGGGTCAACCTGCAATAGATAATAAACATTTGTTGTTTATCAATGTTCCCTACATTGAAGATCGTAGTGAGTTGTGTTGGTGGGTAGACTTAACCACAAGACGATTTGTTTTACATCACATGTATTCTTATGACGCTTATGTTTGGCTTACGGTAGGTTGCCGCATAATTAGCCAAAGAACGCCATCGTAATAGGGCAGCGACGGCACGAGAAAATCCTCGATCTAGAAAAACCTCGGTACGAGAAAAAGAAGGAAGTCCTCGGTCTAGTGGATTCATCAAGAATCGAACAACCGTACCCCTCCTATGTACCTACGTGTACACTTGTAGATCAATCCACGAGCCGTATTCTCGCGTGAACCGCGCAGTTATGATGCGTACAATACTCCTGCATGAGCAGCGCGCAAATTCCGCACGTGTGCGACGATTTAAAAGTAGCCATCAGATCGCGGAGTGGGCAAAGCACGGACGTGTTCTCAAGGCCATTGTTTCAACCGGTGTCCGGCCCAACACCCTACTGGGAACGCAGAGGCGACGGAATTCTTTTCTCGCTTCGCTGGAACACAGCAGTATGAAGTAGGGATTGCCACAGCTGAATAGCTGAAATGAGGTGGCGCGTGCGTGCGTGCGTGCATGCGTGCGTGCGTGCGTGCGTGCGTGCGTGCGTGCGTGCGTGCGTGCGAGCGAGCGTGCGTGCGTGCGTGCGTGCGTGCGTGCGTGCGCGCGTGCGTGCGTGCGTGCGTGCTCGCGTGCGTGCGTGCGTGCGTGCGAGCGTGCGTGGGTGCGTGCGTGCGTGCGTGCGTGCGTGCGTGCGTGCGTGCGTGCGTGCGTGCGTGCGTGCGTGCGTGCGTGCGTGCGTGCGTGCGTGCGTGCGTGCGTGCGTGCGTGCGTGCGTGCGTGCGTGCGTGCGTGCGTGCGTGCGTGCGTGCGTGCGTGCGTGCGTGCGTGCGTGCGTGCGTGCGTGCGTGCGTGGATCAAGACTGACCGTGGACAGCACGTGCATGCTGACAGTTGGCAGTTGAGCATTTTGTAAAAAATAGTGAGCGCCATCATTGTATATGGCACTTCCAAGAATCACAAGTACACTCAAAACGCAGTTGCAGTTCAGAACTAGAAACGTCAATGTGCCGTACACCGCAAGGGAGATCTCAGTTTTGAAGCGCTTCTTCTCCTGCGCTGTCGCCGAGAATGGATCGCTAGTCTGTAACCAGAAGCAGTGGCTACACGTAGCAAACGGACGCAAAGGCAAACGCACCCTTTTCGCGCGTGCTACTAGCTTGAGCACAATCGCTCCATAGCACACCGCAATAATTGCAGCGCATAAAAACAGTACGAGAATGGGCACCGAATAGAGAGCCGTCACCGTGCTCGATAGGTTGACATTGACGCAATGGAGTGTCAGATTGGGCCCTGCTGTTAGCGATGTCACCAAAAATAAAAATTTAATTGATTCTATAATTCAAAATAATATTTTAAGTACATTAAAAAACAAAAATTGTCAAAAAAAAATCTGTCAATTAGAAATGAAATATAAAATTAATTGGAATTTTTTATTAGTTGAAATTAAAAAAATAATTCATCAGCAATTTTTGGTGACATCGCTACCTGTTGTTGTGTGGTCGGCAATATAAAAAGTCTCATCGTCGAAAAAGACTGGCGTCGCCAGTGCAACTCCAACCAGCCAAGATAACCCGGTCAGAGCGTACGTTATCTTCAGGGTGCGTTGCTTAAACTACTCGGATACTGTAGCAACAGTTTCAAAAAGAAAGACAGGTGCGAAACGTACATCTTTGTAGAAGACTGGAAAGAACACGGCAATGAATCGGTTGACCACAATTGCGGCCGTGGCTAGTGGCTGTCCCACCAAAGTAATGATGTCCATTGCCACCAAGGGACGCGCCAACGCGCCGTTGTAACTCAAATACAGCTCTCTGCAAGAATTCCCAATTTTCGCAGTTCCATTATATTGACTGATTCATATAAGCGCGACATGGCAAGATGGCCTAGTGGTAATAAATTAGACTCACACCCGCAAGGTCCTGGGGTCAATTCTCAAGGGACCCAATATTGGGCACCTCTCGTTCAGTGGGTTTTTCTCAGGCTATTCTTGCTGCAGGAGCGTTGGACATGTCTGGACAGCAGGCTGGTCTCCTCTGAGAGCTACCGTAAATCCTCCAATAGAAGCCCCCTCCAATAGTGCCCCTGGGTACAGCAAGGTTGAAAGTATAGAGCCCCCCTCCAATACAGCCATGGGGGTAAGGTGAGGTTGTAGTGCCCACCCAGGGGGCACTATTGGGTGATTTGCAGTATATGTCCTGGGCGCCCCTCCAGCTGCCGGCCAGTGGCACCAAGCTGCAGCTGTGACAATTCCAGCCCAGGAGAGGATACAGATATCAAGGATCAGGCTGACTGGGTCTCATCTCTCAATAGCAGCTGGTCAATGGTGTGCAACCAGAAAGAAGCTCAAGCAATGATAGGAATAGAAGCAGCCTGCACACGCACACGCACCCGCACACGCACACGCACACGCACACGCACACACACAAACAAACATGAGGACCGCCACTGCCAAACCTGAAAATATCCCTCATTGGAAACACAATTGCCACTTTAAGAGTGACAGCTGCAAAGATGTCCAGACAGGCCAAAGAAATGCACAAGAGTAAGAAACTTCGAGAGAATGATTTCACTTTCCAGCAGGCTAGAAGCACCAAAATATAAACTGGTACACTGATGACGAAAACTACGTCTTGGCTCGAATGGACCTTGCACGCCCAATCGCAAATCATGCTGTTGACGACTGAAAAATCAACTGTTTTTATATGCCGCTATACCTATACCTTGAACTAAATTGGTCTCAACTCAATTCCTGGAACACAACAGATATGTACAAAATGCAAATGCAAAACGGTAAAATGCAAAATGGAAGCGAAATGGTCTCAAGCAATGTTGCAAGATATTTATTTTAATAGCTGAATCGCACACACTTCGGGCGCAGTGGTATATTGTAAGTACTGCAAATACTGAAAGAACAGTCTTAGGCAGTTGCTGCACAGTGGCGAGGGATGTGAAATGATGGGGTCACGCCGGCGGCCGGTGCATAATAAGTCGTATTCAGATTCAGATTCAGGCTTAGCGACGCCGCCCCCTTAGTCCCACCACTAGTAACCGATGCTAATTGACAAGTGCACCTGCGCACTGCCCAGCATCTCGCGTCAAAGCCCAGACTACCTACCGTAAATCCTCCAATAATGCTCCCAGGGCACCATGGGTTCAATTCTCACCACTACAACTGTTGCGTTTTCGCATGGTGTTTGCATTCGTGACTTAAAAAGTGAAAACATCTACATGCGAATTGAAAGATGCTCAGTACATTATTAGAGTGTGGTACTGGTACATAAATGGTACATACCACAACTGAAATTCCTTTTCTGTATAAGGCTCCAATCAAAAGTCAAAACATTCGTTGACGCGTTGAGAAATTACGGTTGCCGTTGTTAGCTGTTTTCCCCCGTTTGGAACATTGATCTATAGTCGAGCAAAACAAGACACGGTATAGGCTTCTTCTCAAAGGCGCGCGCAAGGATTAAAAGCCGAGGTCGAAGTCTAGAGGGAGGGAGGTCGACGCGCCGCCGCCGCGCTGCCGTCCCAGCGCTGGCCTGGCTGTCTTTTGCGTGCGCCAGAACGGAATCCGTTCCGCTGGCGTTCCACACCGAAAAAGAACCCCCATCTCTGTCGCCCGTACTGTATGTACACGCCAAAAGTAACCAGCAGTACTGTGGTTTCTGGTCACCACCACCTTCCGGCTGCTCAGCTCTCCTCAGAGACGGGGCACTGCTGGAGAATTTCGGCACACCTTTCACTCGCTGAATCACTCAAATGTCGGTGCCGAGACAGTGTTGGGAAATATACCGTAAACCCTATAATTAGCCCCCCCCCCTATAATAATACACCCTCCCAAGACCACTTTGAGTTAATAAGCCCCCCCATAATTACGCCCCCTCCCTAAATGAACCATCGTCTAAAAGGCACATGTTTCCATGTCTGGGTGTATGTATGGTCGCGTATGTGTATGTATGTACGCGTATGTGCATGTGAGACTGTGTGAGAGTGTGTTAGAGTGTACCAACGTGTGTGCACAGCGCCTTTTTCCCTTAAAAATCGCCTCCACGCGCCTTTTTGCCCACACATCTTCCCACTCATCGACACTTCCAGTTTATAGGCCCCCCCCCCTATAATTAGCCCCCCCCCTATAATTATACCCCCACCCACAGCTCGAACGAAAAAATTAGCCCCTGGGGGGCTAATTATAGGTTTTACGGTACCTGTGTGTATGTACTGCTGATGCGATACTTGCTGTAAACAGATTGGTGCTCTGTGCTTGTTCGTATAGAAGACGTCACACTGAAATTCCTCGACAAACAAACGTCGATCGCAGCAGAGTCGAGCTGCTTGTCGCAATCAAACTTTCGAATTAGAAAGACAGAGGTCAATGCACCTACATTGCAGGTGAATATTCGACAAACGAGACGCCGCAGCAGCACAGACAGTGAAGGGACTGATTGATCACTTGAGAGCCAGTGACGGATGGTAGGGGAGCCAGCCCTCCAGGATCGGGCTGACTGGGCCCTCATTTCTCACTAGCAGCTGTCAATGCAATGATGTGTGGCCGGAGAGAGAGAGAGGACCCGCGATCACAGAAGCGGCCCACACAAACACACAAAGAAACCAAACAGATTCGCACAGCGCAGATGGATCGACCTTACACCTCAGTTGTTAGGGAGTCTTGATTGGCGCCACCAACCCATTGTTGGCGTTGGGCACTATGGTGAACAACTGGCGGCCGGGATCGTTGCTGGAGACTTTCGGATGCGTGGAGCTGTTTTGCTGCTGGTTCTTGCCTATTATTGGCAGCTTGGACGAGAGCGCGACCCACCACTCAGCATAGGCCGCCCGCGTTTTGGAGGACATGGGCAAAATGAAGTAGGGGTTCATCCAAGTATACGCCGCATAAACGATTTGCCACCTGAAGAGAACTATAACGTATATGCGACCAATAGCGACCTCCAGAGCAGAGAGGCACGCACGCACGCACGCACGCACGCACGCACGCACCAGCACGCACGCACGCACGCTCGCACGCACGCACGCACGCACGCCAAGCACGCACGCACGCATACACGCACGCATGCACGCACGCACGCACGCACGCACGCACACCCGCGCGCACGCAAGCACGCACGCACGCACACTCGCGCGCATGCACCAGCGCGCACGCACGCACGCTCGCACGCACGCACGCCCGCACGCAAGCACGCACGCACGCACGCTCGCACGCACGCACGCACGCACGCACGCACGCACGCACGCACGACCGCACGCACGCACGCACGCACGCCCGGTCGCCCGCCCGCCCGCCGGCACGCACACACGCGCGCGCGCGCGCACGTACGCACGCACGCACGCACGCACGCACGAAAGGTCCACAAGCATCGCCTTGGTGGTGTCCTCTTGCCAGCTGGCCACTGGAGCACCCATTAGGATCGCTGCAACACCGATCAGTTGCAGCAATGCAGTTAGTGCTCCACAAACCGCCAGTTTTGCCTGGTATTCAACGCAAGATTTGAGTTTTCCTTCACCTAAATACCCCAAGCTCTGCAATACCCACCTCGACCATAAGTGCCCCCGACATGCCAGATCCGCGTCGGCAGAACAGGGACAAAAAAGCGACCGAATAGCTGACGGTGCAGACAAGATTGGACGCAAGAAGTATCGCGACACCGTAAAGGTTAGCGATGTACTGAATGGGAAATGCACACATTTCGCACATGCCATGTTACATGTACAGTGTACCTACCTACAACTGTGCGCATGCCCACTCTGGAAATCAATAATGTTTGTTGCTCGCTGCGTGAAATCAGGGTGTACGCGGCAGCGTACAACCCTAATATGTGAGCACTTCCTCAATGCGGTTTGTTGAATTTTCAGTCGCTTATAACTCTTGATTGCCTGAACGGATTGTGGCGAATGATAGCTCAAAAGAACCGCCTTCTAGACCGGAATCGAATGAGCCGTCCCGCGTTTTGGTACTCAAACGCGTTAAGACAAATTGGACAAAAATGTTCCAAAAAAGTGGTGTTTTTTTTTCATGTTCTGCACACACTTTTAGGGTCGCCGCTCTGGAACGCTACTGTTGATTGGGACGAAACTTGGCGTGAGCACGTAGTATATGATGGCAATTTTGTGCCCCAAGGTAAATTTATCTAGGTGCTTCGGATCTATAGTTATGGCCGATTTGGTCATTTTTCAAAACATAGTCGTTTTATTTTGGCCAAAACCCGACAAGAGTAAAAGTCGAAAAAAAGCCGAGTAAACCCCCAAATGTTTTTTGATTTTCGTGAACAGCTTTATAAAGAATGTCTGGGGGGCTTGCATGATATTTGAAATTCTCACCACATAATGAGATATTGGCAACCAAAATTTCGGCAAATCCGACCAAAAAAGTTTGTCACCTATAGGCGCTTCAACCGTTCGTGACACCGCTGTGCTGTAATGACAAAAGTTAATCGTCCCGACTTGGAATAGGTTACTTTCGACAAATGGGAGCGCTCCGATGCCCGTGTCTCTGTCAGCCCTCTTCGAAAGGCCATTTTTTAGGTGTTTTGTTCCAAAAGTTTGTTAGCTATAAACGCTTCAACCGTTCGTCGCAGAGCTGTGCTGTTAGGATGAAAGTTACTCATCTGGACCTGGAATAGGTCACTTTCGAGAATGGGAGCGCTCCGATTTCCATGTTTCGCAGCTCGACCCTCTTGGCGCACCCCCATTTTGGGCAAAATTTTTTTATCTATGATCGTGCATTATTTTTCATTTTCTGAACGAATTCTGGCGCGTGATAGCTCAAAAGAAGCGCATTCAAAGGGGGAATCGATTAAGTCATAACACGCTTCCATACGCTTGTGCATTACCGAGAAGTTTTTGGAGATGGCAGGACCCACTTTACATAACAAGCTTCTTGGTTCGTCGCCCACTCGCGCCTGCATCAATTGGACGGAAACCTCGCAGGCATCTATGCTCCACATCAAAAAATGAAATCGCCGGAAGGACTCTTCCTACATGCCAGCTATGGTTTACTGGGCACATTCTTCTTTTTACCATGTTCCCTAAATCAAGAGGTCGCTGGTTCGAATCCCAGTAACGCCTGCCTGTGCCTTTGCACATGTCCCCTTGGGAAACCCATCAGCGTTGCTTTACTGCAGTGTCTCCAGTCCATTCCACATTTTTTGTCTCTTTTCTAGGTTCTTTTACCAGAATTTTGGTAATTTTTTGAGCTGGGAAAAATATTTATGGACGAATGCTCGCTAGTGATGGCAACCTACCTAGCTAGGTTACCTACCTAGTAGGTTACCTAGCCTTTTTTCGGCCTAGGTAACCTAACCTAACCTACCTAGCGCGAAATTCGAGCTACCTGTACCTAACCTACCTACCTAGATTTTGCCGTTACCTACTAGGTTACCTACCTAAGCTAAAATTCATGGAGCCAAAAAATGGTATGTGCAAACAGCAGCATTTGCACATACAGTAGGCGAACGTGGCCATTGTTTTCGCTTCCGGCGGTCGGATTTGCCTGGTTGTTGTCGTTGGCAAGAATATTATTTCTTTGTCAGCTGCGTCTGTGTCGAGATATTCGTAGCCTGGAATACATTGTAGTCCTTCTATGTAGTCTACAGAAACTGAATCGTTTTACTTTAAGAATGCTACTCAAGAACACCTACTGAATCAGTGTGTGGGCGGGGTTTGGACTCGAGACATCATTCCCTCAAACTTAACATGGTATAGGTTGTACAGTAATATACAGTCTCAGCTCAGAGGGGCGATCTTCATAGGAAGAACAACCATGGGGTGGGGATTCGGGGCGTCCGCTTTAAAAAATGATGTGTATCCAACTCACTGTAGCCTCACATAAAGCCTGCAATACTGCCGCCTCCAAGTACTCTGGATTCGCCCAGATTGAAACATCTGCCCTCACCCTGTTAGTGCTGCAGAAAGTGTGAAGTATATCAGTGACGGATCCACGATTTTGTGACGGAAGGATTCTGATTTGATTGTGATTCTTAGAATACCGTATGTAGGCTATGCTATAAAATTTTCCGTATTTGAATTGTGCGCATACAGCAAGAAGTGCACATTAGTGTATTCACTGCTTACACTCATTAATTAATAGAGGTGTTTTCACGCACTGGATGTTAACGGCAAACAACCAAGCAACTTCAAGCGCACGCGCGTACCGGGACGCACGCACGCACGCACGCACGCACGCGGACGCACGCACGCACGCACGCACGCACGCACGCACGCACGCACGCACGCACGCACGCACGCACGCACGCACGCACGCACGCACGCACGCACGCACGCACGCACGCACGCACGCACGCACGCGCGCACGCAAACAGGCAGGGCAGGCAGGCAGGGCAGGCACACACACACACACGCACGCAAGCACGCACCAACGCACGGACGCACGCACGCACTCACCGGCACGCGCTCACCGGCGCGCACGCATGCACGCACGCACGCGGACGCACGCACGCACGCACGCACGCACGCATGCACGCACGCACGCACACACGCACGCACACACGCACGCACGCACGCACTCACCGGCACGCGCTCACCGGCGCGCACGCATGCACGCACGTACGCGGACGCACGCACGCACGCACGCACGCACGCACGCACGCACGCACGCACGCACGCACGCACGCACGCACGCACGCACGCACGCACGCACGCACGCGAACACGCGCGCACGCAAATAGGCAGGGCAGGCAGGCAGGGCAGGCACGCACACACACACGCCTGAAATCACTGTTACATGTTGACAAGCTTGATTATTGCATTTTGGATTTGGTGAGCGCTTTCAAAGTTTAAAGTTAAGACTCTTAAAACCTCCTCTAACACTGTCCAGGGTGAAGATGAGCTGAATGCATAGTGCTGGCAAGCACTACTCGGAGGTTTACACTACATGCATGCACTATTCCCTGACACTTGGAGTTACCTAAGTTACCTACCTATAACCTAAAGAATTTGCCCGATTACCTACCTACCTAGCAGCAAGATCTAGCTTACCTAACCTAACCTACCTAAGGCTTCTTTGTGACCAGTTTTACCTAACCTACCTACCTAAAAATGAAAAACGTCAAAATTGCCATTACTAATGCTCGCTACAGCCCCTGATACATGAAAATGACACATCTGCACACCCGCACGCACGCACGCGCACGCGCGCACGCACGCACGCACGCCAAGCACGCACGCACCCACGCCAAACACGCACGCACGCACGCACGCACGCACGCTCGCACGCACGCACACACGCACGCACGCACAATGTGCACAGTGGTACACGCTTTTCATAAGCTTTATGGTGCAACACTGAGCATGCGTCCGTTCTGGTCTGCTGCTGTGGGTTTGTATGTTTGTGCGTGCGTGAGTTTTTGATTAATCTTTCTTTTACGAAAAAAACACTGTATTAAGGAAAATTTTGCAGGTGGCTGCAAAAAAAGGAGAATATGTGACGCTCCTTTAGGCCCAGTTTGAAAAGTAGCCACTTCATGATCAACTTCAGTTTGGACAAACCGTGTATAATCGAACCAAGCGCAGCAACACGTCACATATTCGGCGTTTGTTGTGCGAGCCATCGCACACAGCCACAACACTACCACTATCAATCCACCCTCACAAACTCTTTCATCTCTCTGACGATGCGCATCATTCATTAGGCATCGTATGGATGGACAGGGCACACAGCCAAAGATTCTGCATAAATAATTTCGCTACCCTGCCCATCTTAAATTTTTAATTCCGTAAACCCCATAATTAGCCCCCCCCCTATAATTAGCCCCCTACAATTATACACCCTCCTAAGACCACTTTGAGTTTATTAGCCCCCCCCTCCCTAAATGGCCCATCGTCTGAATGGCAAAATTTTCTAAGTGTGGGTGCATGTATGGTCGCGTATGTGTATGTATGTATACCTATGTATGTGCATGTGAGACTGTGTGAGAGTGTGTTAGAGGCTACCAACGTGTGTGCGCAGCGTCTTTTTCCCTTAAAAATTACCTCCACGCGCCTTTTTTCCACCAAAGCTTCCCACACCTCGACCCTTCCATTTTATTAGCCCCCCCCTATAATTAGCCCCCCCCCTACAATTATACACCCTCCTAGCGCTCGATTGAAAAAATTAGCCCCCGGGGGGCTAATTATAGGGTTTACGGTATGTGGCTGGCCCTTACAGTAAGTGATATGCACCATCAATTCACGATCTTGAGTACCAAATACATTGTATACCCTACATTCAATCTTCGATTCTCGTTCATCTTTGTTCCGCTTCTGTTAGCCTGTGCCTATGGACGGACGGAACTGCCATCTGTAGACGTCCAGTCAAGGACAAGGCCCGCTCTCGTCTCTGAGTCCAAGGAATAGAAGGCCTCGGTCCTCATGCAGCCTGGACTGCCTTTCCAGTGATCCAAGCGAGCACAACAAACGCCGAATATGTGACGTGTTGCTGCGCTTGGTTCGATTATACACGGTTTGTCCAAACTGAAGTTGATCATGAAGTGGCTACTTTTAGTACCGCGTTTTTTCAAACTGGGCCTAAAGGAGCGTCACATATTCTCCTTTTTTTGCAGCCACCTGCAAAATTTTCCTTAATACAGATTGAGTTGCGTTCACTGCGTGCGTGCGTGCGTGCGTGCGTGCGTGCGTGCGTGCGTGCGTGCGTGCGTGCGTGCGTGCGTGCGTGCGTGCGTGCGTGCGTGCGTGCGTGCGTGCGTGCGTGCGTGCGTGCGTGCGTGCGTGCGTGCGTGCGTGCTTGCGTGCGTGCGTGCGTGCGTGCGTGCGTGCGTGCGTGCGTGCGTGCGTGCGTGCGTGCGTGCGTGCGTGCGTGCGTGCGTGAACACCGTCGCCCTGAAGTCGGCGTAGTAGCTCTGACTGGTCTCGTTCCATTTGATCAACTCCAATCCCACGGCGATTGAAACGTCGAACGTTAGAACAATCACCGCGACAACGACAGCCAGCCAGATGCCGCGCTTGCCGAACACCTGAACGCCATCCTCTGTGTACTACTGTACTTCTATGTCATACTGTAGTACTTGAAATGAACAGTTGGGTGTGAGGGCTTGGGCTTTGCGTGGCTAGAAATTGGAGGGTTCACACAGAGCAGATGGCTGGCGCACTGTAGCGGTCAGCACAGTCGCATTGCATTGTATACACTCTTTGACTTGTCAGTGCGGTGACTGGTCAGTGCTTCATGGGGGCGACCTTGTCGACTTTCAGAGGCGAGAGGATGCCGACGAGTCGGTTGAGCGCGATCACTGCCACCATCACCACCTGCCAGAAGAACACGGTCGTGTTGATGCAAGCCGCAAAGTTCAGCAGCCAAGTGGGCGCCTTCTGAGCGGACACCTGAAAAAAATATTAAACAAATCGCATGTTCAAGTGTGGTGATATTTTGAAATTTCCAAAAATTCCGAGATTTGGAGCACTGTACTCAGACTTGGAGCACGGCAATTGACGTCCTAAACGATTCGCCCTGCGCTCATGGGAGGTGGTGGAGAGAGGGTGTGCTCCATTTGGAGGACTAGAGGCGCGCGCGGCCTTCGGCCGCCATGTATACATAAAGGCACGAAGCAATTGATTTTGCATATGACGTCGATGTGATCATAATGCGCAAGGATATGCGTAGCTTTGTCGTTTACTTGTGTGGGCGAATGTTCCTTAGGACAGTTGTCAGCATTGAGGGACCCAAACTCCATGCTCCCCCTTTGTACATGGGGGCGTGCACCCCGTTGACAGAAACTGGCCCAAATTCTGAGTTCCTCTTTTTATCGTGAGTGCGTGCACCCCGTTGACATTGGCCCCAATTCTGTGTTCCTCTGTTGATCGTGAAGGCGTGCACCCCGTTGACAGAAACCGGCCCAAATTCTGTGCTCCCTCGTGCGTGCGTGCGTGCGTGCTTGCATGCGTGAGTGCGAAAGTGTGTGCGTGCGTACGTGCATGCACTCCCGTGCGTGCGTGCAATCCTGTGCCTGCATGCGTGCACGTGCGTGCACTCCCATGCGTGCGTACGCGCATGCGTGCGTGCGATCGTGCGTGCATGTACGTGCATGCGTGTACGTGCGTGCGTGCGTGCGTGCGTGCGTGCGTGCGTGCGTGCGTGCGTGCGTGCGTGCTTGCGTGCGTGCAAGCCAGAGAATGAGTGAGAGCACTCCTGTGCATGCGTGCGTGCATGCGTGCGTGCGTGCGTGCACGTGCGTGCATGCCTGCACACGTCTGCGTGCATGCGTGCATACATGCATGCATGCACTCGCGTGCGTGCGTGCGTGCGTGCATGCGTGCGTGCGCGCGTGCGTGCGTGCGTGCTTGGCGTGCGTGCGTGCGTGCGCGCACGTCCGTGCATGCGTGCGTGCACTCCAGTGCGTGCGTACGTGCGTGCATGCACTCCTGTGCATGCGTGCGTGCGTGCACGTGCGTGCGTGCGTGCCTGCATTTGTGCGTACGTGCGTGCATGCGTGCACGTGCGTGCATACGTGCACGTGCGTGCACTCCTGTGCGTGCGTACGCGCGTGCGTGCATGCGTGCGCGCGTGCATGTACGTGCGTGCGTGTACGTGCGTGCGTGCGTGCGTGCGTGTACGTGCGTGCGTGCGTGCGTGCGTGCGTGCGTGCGCGCACTCCCGTGCTGGCGTCCGTGCGCGCACTCCCGTGCATGCGTGCGAGCGTGCGTGCGTGCGTGCGTGCGTGCGTGCGTGCGTGCGCGCACTCCTGTGCGTGCGTGCGTGCGCGCACTCCCGTGCATGCGTGAGTGCGTGCACTCCCGTGCATGCGTGCACTCCTGTGCGTGCCTGGTGCACGTGCGTGCGTGCGTGCACGTGCGTGCGTGCGTGCGTGCACGTGCAGGTGCACGTGCGTGCATGCCTGCTCACATCTGCGTGCGTGCGTGCGTGCATGCATGCGTGCACGTGCACGTACGTGCGTGCGTGCGTGCGTGCGTGCACGTGCGTGCGTGCGTGCGTGCGTGCGTGCGCGCGTGCGTGCATGCGTGCGTCCACGTGCGTGCGTGCGTTTGTGCCTGCACGCGTTCTGGAAGTTTCCCGATTGGGCAAGCTACAACATACAGTACAATGTACAATGTACCACAACTACAGTATGCATTTGCATAATTATGCGGGAGCACATGCAAATGACTCGTGACGTCGAGGCGAGTCATTTGATATGCAATTCATCCATGTGCAATTCGTTTGGTAGTGTTAATGTGTGCTGCAACATTTGAAAATGCGCCATAACTACGGTACGAATTTGCATATTAAAAATCGACCTTGCCCATGACCATCTCGGGGTCGCGAGGATTCGATCGAGCCATTTCGCGTGCACGTACGTCTAGCGGTTCGCGAGTTTACTCGAAGCAAACATATGTACAGTATATACACACACACACACAAATATACCCGTGCGCGCGGCGCATTTGTAAGTAGATTCATTATAAGTTATAAGGATACGGTAGATATGGTATAATAGCTTGGTGCAAAATCGTTACTGTGCTCGTTGTTCTCGTTGGATTAAGGGGCAACGCTAGGAGGTCGTCAATGGCCCATATATGTACATGACCCATGTAGCTAGATACCCATCTCTCCATGACGCCTTCCCGTCTAGAGTCGCATACGTAAATGCTCCAAAGAACGCCTCCCCCCGAATGAACGCCCAAGGTAGATGGTGGGTTGAGAAATGAACACCCAGGGCGTTCATTGGGGGATTTACGGTAATTAGCAAAGACATTCGGAAGAACGCCATCTGTAATCTAGAGCAGCGACAGTTACCTATGTACTGCGCTAGCTCACCCCTCCAACTACGACTTCGTAGAGGCCGTAGTACTTGATGATGGTCTGCGCGCAGTCGGCGACACCCAACAGCAGACATAGTCGGAAGAAACCGGTGTTAAACGGTGCCACTTTTCGGTTTCTGATTAGAACATACAGGAAAGAGAGGTACAGTAGAAATGAAGGCACAGAGAGTAGTTTCAGACCAAAATCGACTTTGTTGAGAATTGCTGCCGCCTTTGGTAGCGGTGCCATTTTGGTGCGGTTTTTTTATTGCGTTGAGAGCGCTTCTCGCCAGCAGCGGTTTGGAGTTTGGTTTATTAGGTACCGTACAGGTCAGACTTTGAAAACTCTGGATGATGGTAAATTCGCTTAATCAGATCATTTATCGATAACAATTTGCTTTTGGAGTGGGCGTTAGAATGGACAAAAGCCAAAGAATATCCGGTGCGGTATTGAAAGAATAGAGTTGCCTTGCCCCTTGTGTCCAGTTTTTCACGTGCGAAAAACTGAACTACATGAACAACTGAACAGCAACAATTAGTTCGAGTCCACACCCGCTATAGGCTTCACCGAGGCGGAAGCAAGTCACAAGCGCAATCAAAAGTTACAGGCTTCGATTTTATTACCCGCCGACAGCAGCAGACCAATAATCTCAGCGAAACGGCACTGCTGCGTGCGTATTTATAAACGGTAGTGTGTAGTGTGCACTCAATGTTGCATAGCAAACGTGCGACGCCAGTGCCTGCTGACAGTTGGGTTTGTCGAGCTGTACGTCATTACAGTCAGATATCGGCTGACGTTTGAGCGGTAAACTCGGCAGCTAGGCTTACGTTTGGGCCTGCAAATAGAACAGGAGTCAAGCAAGACGTCATTTTCGACTTTCGCGCACCAGTTATACAATAATTTGGTGCTTCTAGCCTGCTCGAAAGTGAAAACATTTGTAAATTTCTTGGACGCGTCCGCACGAGCAAGCGCACGCACGAGCACGAGCAAGCGCTCATGCGCAGGGAAATCAAGCAAGCATGCACGCACCCACGCATTGGACGCCGGTGTTAAGCGAAGTTAAGTAAAGGGTGTTTTTTTTTTAAATTAACCGATTTGTTTCTTGAATAACTTTTTATTTCCGAGTCCGATTTTCGTGAAATTTCGACCATGGACGCAGAACGCTTTGGGATTTTGTCTAGAAGAAGAATCATCGAAATTGGATCAGCTTTCAAAAAGTTATGACCTTTCAAAGTTGAAGTCCAAATTTGCGAGTCGGTGATCCAGGCACGCAGCAGGCACACCGCAGTGAAACGCCTTTCTTCTCAGGCCATCTGCAACAAACAAAAAACAATGTGCGAAATTTCATGGGTTACACGATGACGTTACCCGTTTTGAGCGGTATTCGGAATTTGCATCACATCGGTGGCAAAATTCAAAGTCAGTGCAAAAGTCGCGCACTGCTAACTCATTTCACCAAAAGTTCTCTATTGAAAGTGGAAAATAAAAATCTGATAGACTACAACTGTGGGGAATGTCCTGAGGATATGTCGATTCTAAACCACACTTGTTTTATGTAAATTCAACAACTCTTTGTTTAGAAGCAGACTTCTAAAATTTTCTCATGAGATGCAGGGTTTTTGTGGATTTTCAGATTTTGGGCTGCCACTGCTGTGGTGTAAAAGCTGGCTCATCGACATAATTCGGTCAAATAATCCTCAGGACATTCCCCCAGTTGTAGTCTATCAAATTCTTATGTTCCACTTTCAATAGAGAACTTTTGGTGAAATGCATTAGCAGTGAGCGACTTTTGCACTGACTTTGAATTTTGCCACTGATGTAATGCAAATTCCAAATGCCGCTCAAAACGGTTAACGTCATCGTGTAGCCCATGAAATTTTGCACACAACCTGAAATTTTGTTGCAGAGTTTTTGTTGAGAAGAAAGGCGTTTGACTGCAGTGTGCATGCTGTGCTGCATGCCTAGATCACTGACTCACAAATTTGGACTTCAACTTTTTGGAAAGCTGACCCAATTTCGATGATCCTTCTTCTAGACAAAATCCCAAAGCGTTCGGCGTCCATGGTCCAAATTTCACGAAAATCGGACGTGGAAATAAAAAGTTATTCAAGAAACAAATCGGTTAATTTAAAAAAACACCATTTATAAGCGAAGTCTGCAATTTGGATTAATTTTCTTGGTCGCTACGAAGCCTTACATCGTGTCTACCGTCAAGCTTGTTCCATCAAGGCGCTAATTTGGATCTTTCGGGCGTGCGTGCATGCGTGCGTGCGTGCGTGCGTGCGAGCGAGCGTGCGTGCGTGCGTACGCACGTGCGTGCGTGCGTGCGTGCGTGAGTGCGTGCGTGCGTGCGTGCGTGCGTGCGTGCGTGCGTGCGTGCGTGCGTGCGTGCGTGCGTGCGTGCGTGCGTGCGTGCCGGTGCGTGCGTGCGTGCGTGCCGGTGCGTGCGTGCGTGGCGGTGCGTGCCGGTGCGTGCGTGCGTGCCGGTGCGTGCGTGCGTGCGTGCCGGTGCGTGCGTGCGTGCGTGCGTGCGTGCGTGCGTGCGTGCGTGCGTGCGTGCGTGCGTGCGTGCGTGCGTGCGTGCGTGCGTGCGTGCGTGCGTTCTGCAGCTTGGCGTGGGCTCGTCCGCTCTACCACTCTCTCTTTCTCACTCTCTATCTACCACTGCCGCTCGTTGCGCATCAGTGACAGAAAAGCGTGTCGCGCACAGCCTGTCTCAGTTTGCCGTCCATGGTGAGGTAGAGGAGCGGGTTGATGGAGAAGTAGATGGTGAAGGAGAGCTTCAGAGAGGAGACGCCCCACAGCGACACTGGGTAGACGAGCGAGGAGTAGATCAGCAGCTGGAGACTGGTGATCACTGCCCCGATCACCAGCAGCTTGATCTCTCGCAGCATCTTCTGACGCGTCGCCGACTGCGCCGTCCTTCGCGCGGTCGCATAAAGGGGCGTCACGGGCGTGGTGCGTTGCTACCGATAATCAAGACAAGCTGCAGTAGAGAGGATTACAGGAAAGGGCGAGCAGAGAAAAAACACCAGTGGGCGTCCCAGATGTCTGCGTAGTCGGACGAAGGCGCCGGCGTAGGCGAGGAGGCCGAGGGCGTTGGTCGCCTGCATGACGACGAACTCGAGCAGCAGGGCGCGCTGCGCCTCCGGGCGGCCCCAGTCGATCACGGGGTCCAGGAAGAAGGCGGACGTCGCGTTCAGCTCCACCGACAGCACTGGCGCGTAGGAGCCCACGATGAGAGCGCCGCTGAGGACCAGGGGAACCTGTCGAGCAAGGGAGAAGAACGCGTTTTCTTAGGGAAGCAAGCTATACACATAGTCAACGACGTCATTTGTGTGCTGGGACATGCTCGGAGCCGTCTATACAGCAGGTTGGTCTCCTCTGGCAACTGTCTGTCATGGGCGTCCCTTGAGCTGCCGGCCAGCGGAACCAACCCGGCGGCAGTGACAATGCCAGGGCCCGTTAGGGGAGCCAGCCCCCCCCCCCCCCTCCATTGATCGAGCTGACTGGCTCTCATCTCTTCCTAGCAGCGGTCGATTGTGACCAGAGAGAGGCCCCCGCGATCATAGAAGCGGCCCACACACAAACAAACAAAACAAACATACAGCGATCACGAAGACGGGACGCCAACCCCTCCAGATTTTGTCGTAGTGGGAGAAGAGGACGATGGCCGTGAAGCGGTTCGCAGCTACGGCCGCCTGCAAGCAAACCGGAATCGGCACGCACGCACGCACGCACGCACGCACGCACGCACGC
This sequence comes from Paralinhomoeus sp. GSCO2_6, assembly GCA_030248085.1. Classification (NCBI taxonomy): domain Eukaryota; kingdom Metazoa; phylum Nematoda; class Chromadorea; order Monhysterida; family Linhomoeidae; genus Paralinhomoeus; species Paralinhomoeus sp. GSCO2_6. The sequence goes on along the minus strand of JASAMY010000287.1, from coordinate 20,007 downwards.
ACGCACGCACGCACGCACGCACGCACGCGCGCACGCACGCACGCACGCACGCGCGCACGCACGCACGCACGCACGCACGCTCGCACGCGAGCGCGCCCCGGCACGCATGCCCGCACGCATGTCGCACGCACGCACGCACGCACGCACGCACGCTCGCTCGCACGCGCGCGCTCCCAACCTCCCACGCCCCACAGCACGCACGCACGCACGCACGCACGCGCGCACCTGCACGCACACACGCACGCACGCACGCGCGCGCGCACGCGCGCACGCACGCCCATACGCACGCACGCACGCGCGCGCGCCCGCACGCACGCACGCACGCAGGCGCGCACGCATGTCGCACGCACGCACGCACGCACGCACGCACGCGCGCGCGCGCGCACGCACGCGCGCGCGCACGCGCGCACCTGCACGCATGCACGCACGCATGTCGCACGCACGCACGCACGCACGCGCGCACCGGCACGCACGCACGCACGCACTCACTCACGCACGCGCGCACGCATGTCGCACGCACGCACGCACGCACTCACGCACGCGCTCGCGCGCGCACGCTCGCGCGCGCGCACGCGCGCTCCGTCACGCATGCACGCACGCATGTCGCACGCACGCACGCACGCACGCGCGCACCGGCACGCACGCACGCACGCACGCACGCACGCACCACACACGCACGCCCGCACCTGCACGCACGCACGCACGCACGCACGCACCTGCACGCACGCACGCACGCACGCACGCACGCACGCACGCACGCGCGCACGCACGCACGCACGCACGCGCGCACCTGCACGCACACACGCACGCACGCACGCGCGCACGCACGCACGCACGCACGCAGGCGTCCGCATCACCTGTAGCCAATAAGCCGCTATCAACGCGATCGCATAGCCATAGAAGAGCAGTAGAGCGGAGACGTCCGCTCCAAAGGGCGGGCGCCCAATGAGTATGACTGTTGGCGTGTAGACGGCGGCGTAGAGAAGCGAGAAAACATCGCAGACGCCGAGCGCCGTGAAGAGTCTGTAGATGTAGTTGTCGAAGGGAGAGGTGTGGCGTCGACGGACGATCATCCACAGCACGAGCAGATAGAGGGCCAGGCAGGGCGAGCAGGCGATCGACAGCCAGACGTGGCGGGGAAACATCCGAGAAAGCCGCTCTCCTCAACGCGGGAACCGTGCTGCACTGCAACAGAGCCAACAAACGGGCTCTAGCAAAGATCACACGCGCGATCTGCTTGGCAGACTAATTAATTGGACAGGAGAGTGGGCGAGACAATGACGTGGCCGCTACCTAGTTACTGCGCCCACAGAAAGACGCGCCTTGGGGGCGGTGCGAAAGACGTTGACGCAATGTTGTATGCAAACGTACCAATCGCAATTAAGGGGCGTTCAGTGGCGGATCCAGGGTTGGGGGGGGGAGGAATTACCCCTCCCGAAATCGAAAATCTAGGGGGGTCTGGGCCGTGGGAGAAGAAACGTGCCTAGCGAACCTACTTTTCCCTAGAAAAATGCGTGTGTGTGTGTGTTGGTGGTCCAAAATGGTGGTCCAATCGCAAAAATGTTCATCAATAATGGTGGTCGTCAATAATGAACCTATTGGGTGCCCAAAATATTGTATCGCCGAAATGGCCCTGCATCTGTAAATTTCAACAGGGCTTCTGCTACATAAATCCTTCCCCCCTCCGAAAAAAAGTTTCTGGATCCGCCACCGGGGGTAGGGGCAGCGGCATGGCCTAGTGGCAAAAAACCGGCCTCTTGCGCGCAAGGTCCTGGGTTCGATTCTTGATGGCGCCACTAGATCGAGGACTTCCCTTATCATGGATTTTCTCGTGCCATCGCTGCCCTAGATTACAGATGGCGTTCTTCCGAAAGTCTTCCGCTAATTATACGGCTGTAGACGGGAAGGCGTCATGGAGATGGGTAGGCTACATGGGCCATTGACGGCCTCCTAGCGTCGCCCCAAATCCAACAACAAAGCCACCGGGGGTGTTCCGTGCACAAAAAAGGCTCATGGCGCGTCAGCAAGAAAAAGATTATATAATCCCACGAAGATATATAATAAGAAAAATCCCACGAACCATCAATACCTTAACCAAAATGAAAATAAACAAATTCCATCTGACCCAGCTGTAGTTCATGTTTCACGCCTTATTTATCTGTAGACAAGAACTAGCTACACTCGCGAGTAACGTGCGTTTTCTAGGTTCCGATGTCGCGGTGACTGATGTGCAGATTTGAACTGACTGCCAAATGTGATGCAGCTCGTTCACTTGCAGCGGAGCTAATTGTACCAATGTATCGTTACAATTTTGCGTGCACATTTCGTACAGTACCACTGCATATTACATATGTGTGGGGCGGGTACACGTTCGTTTAAATGGCGCCAACGCGACTACAAGAAGAGTGGCAGGCTCGTGTCTCCGCTCGTCGTCTAAGCAACTGCTCGTGTCAACGCGCGCGTTCAGTATTGAGCGCCGTCTGCGCATCGGTCACTGACACAGCTAACTATATGTACAGAGGTTTCGTGCCTAACAAAAGCAGCGGCGCTTCGAGCAGCGAGTACAGAAACGGAAGGAAGCCTCAGCGTCCATCCAGCACCCATGCAGACAACATTCATTGTCAGCCGACCGACCCAAAAAGCGCAAATAACGACAACGACAAGAAAAGGAAACGACAAAGACAAGCAGCCCAGGATACTACCGAGCCGCAATTGCCTTGCCTGAACTGATTGTTCTGGTGTGTACGAGCACGAGAAGCTACAACTACAATACCGACCTATAGTCCGAACATATGTATGACCAGGAAGCGAGACAAGGCGCCTCCGTCAAAGATCACAATTGCCACCTTCGAGTGACGACGCGTTCAAAGTCTACGGCAGACAACGGCAGACAACCCGTTCACTCACGACAGCAATGCTTTCTCAACATCGCACATAGAAACTATACATCTTCTATGGTTCGAAGCAAGAGAGCCTTTGCTGGGACGGGATGGTTTTTGCTCCATCCATCGCTGTGAACAGCGCTACTCGGCAGTGTGATTCCTGACCTACCACAGTCACTTCCTCGTCGACATCAACTGGAGGACGTCGTCAACCATTGAGACATTTCATATTTCAAGACAGATTCCCAGTTTACAAGTCCCTCCGTTTCCCATGCAGTTCCGCGATACCTGCGCAATCTTAGAAATACAATAGCTGGAATACAGTACCTAGGTATAGCTGAATAAGATATAGGTACAAAGTGATCAATGCATCCGCATGCAACAATTGACGGCAACGTGCGTGCGTGCGTGCGCACGCGCGTGCGTGCGTGCGTGCGTGCGTGCGTGCGTGCGTGCGTACGCGCGTGCGCGCTTGCGTGCGTGCGTGCGTGCGTGCGTGCGTGCGTGCGTGCGTGCGCGCGTGCGTGCGTGCGTGCGTGCGTGCGTGCGTGCGTGCGTGCGTGCGTGCGTGCGTGCGTGCGTGCGTGCGTGCGTGCGTGCGTGCGTGCGTGCGTGCGTGCGTGCGTGCGTGCGTCGATCACGTTGATCACAATCGATCACGCTAGTTCATGACGACTCGCTCTGCTGGCACAGACAACACCATTGAAGACAACGAATTCTAACTAATGCATGACCTGAGCCTAAGCCTAAACAGAAATATTTCACTGTTGACCAAGCAAAGGGGTTCATGTGCACATCTGTCTAAGCGGATCACTACATCATTCCAGCAGACCCCTAATGCATAATGCATCACGCACCGCTTCTAAACAGAGTGGTCTAAACAGAGAGCTAGTAAAGAAATACCGTAAATCCTCCAATAGAGACCCCTCCTATAGTGCCCCGGGGATAAGGTGTATGTTATGCCATGTGCCCGTTATGGGCAAAAATAAAGTGGTAGGTACATACATATATAGGTATCGTGTATACACACTACTACTAACCAATAATAGTACGTTTCAGCAACTATTAACGGTAAATCAACCGTTAAATGGGTAAAAAGTAATCAAAAACAACGAACAATTGTCAATTTGGAAGGCGAAATTAGCATTGCCATTTAAAATCTTTAAGTTGAAAGCATAAAACCCCCATCCAATAGTGCCCCCGGGTAAGAAGAGGTTGAAACATAGGGCCCCCGGGGGCACTATTGGAGGATTTACGGTATGTGGCAAGCGCAAGGAAGACTGTAGTCAAACACCTCTGACCATACCAGGTTTGTTGAACTAGAAATGGACATGGCCATGGTCGTTTGGTTGCTTCTTTAGGTATGTAATGCAACTTGTTCTTTAATGTCACCCCTTTCCTAATATTGGTTACCTAAAGATGCATTAATGCTTTAGAATTTGTGCCTAGAATGTTGGTAGCCATGGTAAGTTTCTAAACCATTCCTAACCCTTTCAAACCTTCACCAAAGCTATGAGCTATGGCTTACTATTGAAAAAATGTACTATTGAAAAGGAAATGTGTGTTTTTCCCTCAGAGACAGTCAGAAGTGCAGCGTGATGTCAGCACCGACGCGCAGAGTGCCCCGCTGAGCCACGAGTTCGGGACGTCTGACGGTGAGGTAGCGCACACTCGGCAGTTCCACGCCCTCCTCCACACGTTCGGCGACCTTCTCCAGGATGAGATGTTCAAAGGTGTTGAGAATTGTATTGACCTCTTGGCGAGCTGCGAAGCCGACGCTTGACCTCTGAACGTCGACGGTGATCCTGTCGTCTCTGCCAACGAAGCGACCGCTGAGCACCACAGGGTTCGAACCGCCGCCTCTCACGACCAATGCCATCACTGCCTGCAAGAGAACGATTCGTTGAACTACGTGTTGTTGTTGTTGTTTTTCGCACACGCAAACCAACAAACGAAACGAACGCAACGGTGAATGCAAGAATCAGAGAGGTTTACCGTAAACCCTATAATTAGCCCCCTCTATGCCGTGCGTGCCGGTGCGTGCGTGCCTTTGCGTGCGTGCGTGCGTGCGTGCGCGCGTGCGCGCGCGTGCGTGCGTGCGTGCGTGCGTGCGTGCGTGCGTGCGTGCGTGCGTGCGTGCGTGCGTGCGTGAGTGCGTGCGTGCGTGCGTGCGTGCGTGCGTGCGTGCGTGCGTGCGTGCGTGCGTGCGTGCGTGCGTGCGTGCGTGCGTGCGTGCGTGCGTGCGTGCGTGCGTGCGTGCGTGCGTGCGTGCGTGCGTGCGTGCGTGCGTGCGTGCGTGCGTGCGTGCGTGCGTGCGTGCGTGCGTGCGTGCGCATGACAGATGGTCGATTGCGGTGAAAACCGCTTCACCTCCAATTCGGCCTGTCCAGAAAAGATGTGAGTGTCGTTGTTTCGAGGCTGCTCAGAATCGATCTTGAATTGGGTCTTCACGCTTACGGTGACCTTGCCCTCGCGTAGACTGACCAACGGCGGCTCTATCGTCCAGAGCGTTGCGCTCACGTAGGTGTTGGGAAAGTTGCTGCCAATTCCCGAAATGGCGCCGGCGCAGTACAGCGTTCCTCCAGTATTGCAGTTGGTGGAGAGGAAGCGGTGATAGCGACTCGGCAACGTGGCGCGGGACGCCGTGTAGGACAGTGCGCCTCTTTCATGGGCGATGCGCAGCAACGCGTTGAGCGTCGCCTCTCCCACCCAACCATAAATCATTCGCGAGTTGTCCTCTTGGAGGCCTCGGCAAAAAAGTCTCGAGCGCGGCAGCAGAGCCAACTTGCGGCCGAGGCTCATCAGCTCAACAGCCAGTTCGGAATCCAGCGAGCCGGGGTACACGTACTGCGGTGCGGCTGCGTAGTGCAGCCTCATTCGCGTGTTGGTCAGCACTTCGAAGCTCAAGTCCGTGGCTCGCAGCTCCGAGTCGAGGTTCGCCACAAACCTCTTCATGACTTTGCAGATTTCCTCATTGAGCCGCCTCTGAAAAGCATTCTCCGTACTGTGGTTCTGCAGGCGAACGGAGGGTTTAGCGAATGCCTGCCGCCTCACTTTTATTTCCGTCTCAACTCTGCCCTTCTTCTTCTTCAAGACGTGCACGGCGACGCTCCATACTCCGCTGTGCGAGATGTCCGTCTCCATGCGACTTACGGAGGCGGAACAGTGCGTAACCGTCGCCGCGAGCGTTGAGCCGCTTCCTCGCTTGCGCAGGGCCACTCGAACGTCGACCGTCAGGCCAGTGGCGGTCGAGGTTATGCGGAAGCCGCGCTTGATCAGGCGCCATCTTCCGGGACTCGCGACGCCGTGACCTTTGCAGTAGCGTAGCCAGAACTTGATGTCGAAGGGGGGAGTCCAATTTCGGTCAAATTCTCTATTTTGCAACAGGGGGGTACCCTGTCGAATTTTTTTGACATTGCGCCATTTCGGCTGGGGAAGCTTTAGGCACTCATCCATGCAATCTGTTTGCACGCTCGTTTGCCTGACTACGTTCACCGAAACGTTAGCAATGTCGTCAAAACGGTCGATTTCTGTGCTTAAAACAGCGCCGCAGGCAAATTTTTTAGAGTAACGCAACGAGCCTTATACGGTTTTTAATACAAAACAACGCGCCGCAGGCGATAATTTGGCTCTTTAGGGTCGTTTTCATCATTTTTTGCATTGAAATTGAGAAAAATGCACAGATTGGCACATTGCAACAGAGGGTACCAAGTTAAAAAATTTCAGCTTCGGAGAATTTCGGGGGGGAAGCTTCCCCCCTTCCCCCCCCCCTTGGCTACGCCACTGGACCTTTGGCGCGGACTTCGCCCCCGCTAGCGGTGAGGTACAGCTGACTTGGAGCTGCCGCCCGCAAACGTAGAACTGGGGCGCTGCAAAGTCGAAGGCAACGCTGCGCGACAACGAGTCGCAAAGGAGCTCATTCAACACATACAATGTACATGTACAACGTACGTGAAGTGCGTAATCTCCCCTCCTCGAAACTCCACTTTTCTGTGCGGCATGAATCTTGGAATTTTGGTGCCAACCACGTTAACTCGGTGTTCGAGATAGCTCCGAGCCAATCTGGCTGCTTCACTCAAAAGTCCGGACGTGAAACGCACGCACGCTGTCTGATCTCCGACCTATGAACATCACCTTTTTCTTAAATCTGATCTGTGCACATCAAAAATATTAACCCTTTTAAGCAACTCCTCAAGTAACCTTCTTAAGACCGTTTTGATTGGATTAACGAAAAGTGGTAATTGGGTTTATCGCGCGCCTGCACGCAAAGGCTGTGGCTCGCTCATATTTTTTCGCCGCGTTTTACCGCGGCGAGTACTCTTGTTACAGTGAATAATAAAAGTTGTTTTTAAAGTCAACGATTTGTTTAATGATAAGTCATCGATTTCCCATTAATATCTGCTATGCATGGCCTTCTTGTGTAAAAAATGCTCATTATTGGGCAAAAGTCGCCATTTAAACCCTTATTTTTGGCTCTTTGAGACCTTTTCCCCTTCTTCTTCTTCTTCTTCTTCTCCTCCCCTTCCTTGAACTGAAAAATCTGAGGGAGTGGCAGGAACTGTCCACTGGATGGGAGGTCGGTTCTTTTACTTCTCCCCCTCTCCCTTAAGAGCCATAGAAAAGAGTAGAGTCTGGGTTTTAAACAAAGCAGTATAGAATTTTAGCCCGCTTCTAAAACCAAACGAAAACCAAACCACAATTGCAGGCATGCGAGTAACTTGAGAGGCAACGAGCGCCGCGGCTATAAAAGTTGAGACAAGCGCCTTTCGAATCATTCTTTCGTCAAGTATACAATCCTCCCAAGTCCCGACCGTTGGTAGCAAGCGTCAACACAGTGAGTAGAGGGCGAATTCTTTTCTTTTTAAATGCCTGTTCTGTGTAAGGCCTGACGCGTGAGTGGGCTCTCTCTCTCTCTCTCTCTCTCTCTCTCTCTCTCTCTCTCTCTCTCTCTCTCTCTCTCTCTCTCTTTTTCTCTCTCTCTCTCTCTCTCTCTCTCTCTCTCTCTCTCTCTCTCTCTCTCTCTCTCTCTCTCTCTCTCTCTCTCTCTCTCTCTCTCTCTCTCTCTCTCTGTTTTTCTCTCTCTCTCTCTCTCTCTCTCTCTCTCTCTCTCTCTCTCTCTCTCTCTCTCTCTCTCTCTCTCTCTCTCTCTCTCTCTCTCTCTCTCTCTCTCTCTCTCTCTCTCTCTCTCTCTCTCTCTCTCTCTCTCTCTCTCTCTCTCCTCCGAAGCGCTTCGCATCGTCATCGTGGGCAAATGAAAACGCGCCTACGATTTGCTCTGCCGAGGTTTATTACAAAGCGCGAGCGCCGCGCTATCGCCCAACAAGGGGGCGTCCTCTCTCATTCTCCCTTTCCCTGCCCATTCCTCGACGAATGGAGCAACTCTCAACCGGTTATGAGCCCACGCGCCTCTGCTCCTTTGAACGTCATTTCCGTTTGTCCTTGGTTTCCGCGTCGCTGACTTTTGCGCCAGGCGCCAGGCCCTTGCTGTGCTGCGCTGTACTATGCTGAGCGTGTGAGTGCGTGAGTGCGTGCGTGCGTGTGCGTGCGTGCGTGCGCGTGTGTGTGCGTGCGTGCGTGCGTGCGTGTGTGTGTGTTGGATATCCTCCAACTTTCATATACAACGCGTTTTTAAAAAAGCGCGTTATGAGAGACGACGAACGGAGTTGATTTCTCAATCGCATGCAGCATGCACTGCTCGGCCCAAGGTCCAGCATCGTCGTCAAACAACCAGGGATGAGACATGACCACATGAGGGTGTAATCTGTGACGTACATTACATGTAAATCACCACGCTCTCAAGAGTGACATGCATTTTCTAGGTGCCGATGTCGTGACAGTTGCTGTGCAGATTTGAACTGACAACCAAATGTGATGCGAGCTCGCTTACTTTACAGCGGAGCTGACTGTACCAATACATGTACATGTGTCGCGTCGCTATAATTTTGCGTGCGCATTTCGTAGAGTACCACAGCATGTGTGTGGGGCGTGTACACGTTCGTTTTTAAATGGCGCCAACGCGACTACAACGAGAGTGGCAAACTCTCGGCCGCTCGTCGTCTAAGCAACTGCTCGTGTCAACGCGCGCATTCGCTAGTGAGCGCCGTCCGTCTATCAGTCACTGACACAGCTATGTACTAAAGAGGTGCGTACCTAACAAAAGCAGCGCTTTGAACAGCCATCACGTGAACGGAAGCCTCAGCGTCAGCACCATCCAGGACCGATGCAGACAACAGTGTCAGACGACCAACCAAAAAAAAAACAGAGAACAAAGAAGCACAAGATGTTGAAACGACGTTGACAGACAAGCAGGCCGTGATGCCTTTTAACTGATTGATGTGGAACGCGAGAAGCTATACATACCGACCTATAGTCCGAAGACAAGACCAGGAAGCGAGTCCCCACACCACAAACCTGCGTCCAGACTCCTTGAGTGACGCGACTGCAGGCAGTTCAAAGCCCACGGCAATGACAGACAAGACAACCACTCACGACAGCAATGCTTTCTCAACATCGCACATGGAAACTACTGTACATCTTCTATGGTTCGAAGCAAGAGAGCTTTTGCTGGGTGGTCGATTTTGCTCCATCCATCGCTGTGAACAGCGCTACTCCACAGTGTGACTCCCTGACCGACCACAGTCAGTTCCTCGTCAACATCAACAACCGGACCGGAGGGCGGACACACCGGACCGTCAACCATTGAGACATTTCATATATCAAGACAGATTCCCAGTTTGCAAGTCCCTCCGTTTCCCATGCAGTTCCGCGATATATGTACATACCTGCGCAATGCTCGAAATACAATAGTTGGAATAAGAGATACGTACAAAGTGACCCATGCATCCGCATGCAAACCATTGACGGCGACGTACGTACGTGCGTGCGTGCGTGCGTGCGTGCGTGCGTGCGTGAAGCAGCGCGGGAGCCTCCTGGCCGACGCGAATACAATTGTGTACGTTAAAATGGCGCCAACGCGACTACAACAAACGTGGCTAGCTGTTCTTGTTGTTCGTCGGTTGTTTAGGCGACGGTTTGTACTACAGACGCGCACATTCGTGATTCAGTGCGTCTGCTGACCATCGGGAAAGCCCATAACAGACCGCAGGCCTGCGCTTCTTATATTGCTCAATCTGGTGGATCGATTGCAAAAAGACTAACGACCTTAGGTAATGAACCGGCAGCCAGAGTTGGCCCAAGGCAAGCGTCAGCATCCCCAAACACAAGTTGGCCGCTTTGAGTGATTGGAAGAAAGCGCAAGGAAGACACCACCAATTCAGGGTAACGAACGACAGACTCAACCCTCTCGACCCGAGCCCCTTGGATCAAAGCAGGAGAGTCGGATGGGACGACACTCACAGTCCAGCCCACCTCAGAGAAGAGCCTTAACTGCCTTAACTGATTGATGTGGTGCATGAACGCGAGAAACTACCGACCTAGTCCGAGAACAAGACCAGCAAGGCCAGCAGCCTGCGTCCAGATCACAATTGGCACCTTCGAGAAAGCACTTCAAAGCCTACGGCAGACAACGGTCATGCACGACAACAATGCTTTTCAACATATAGCACATGGAATCTCCATATTCTATGGTTCGAAGCAAGAGAGAGTCTGCTGGAACGGCGTCGCGATCCATCCATCCAGAAGACTGGAACTCAGCAGTGTGACTCCACTCCGCTCCGTGACCATCTACGAAAGATCCTCGTCGCCTTCAACAACTGGAAGGCGTCAACAGGACTCGTCTCGTTGAAGAGACATTTCATGCATCAAGACAGATTCCCAGTTTGCAAGCTGTACTTCCGTCTCCATGCAGTTCCGTGATGCACGACATAGAGTATCTGAGCAACGCACTATAAATACAATCGTTGGAATTTTAAAGTGATTCTTACATCCGCATTCCGCATGCAAACGTTGACGATGATGACGATGCAAACATTGATCCGCCCGTACTGGTGTACTGTACTGGTGTACTGTACTGCTGTGCATGTAGCTGTACTCGCATGTATGTATGTACATGCGTAGCTACACTGGTGTGTTCGTTGGTGGATCCTACACAATGGATTGGATTAGTGCCACTGTCTGTTGGCTAAGTGGATCACTGTGAACGCGTGCGTGCGTGCGTGCGTGCGTGCGTGCGTGCGTGCGTGGGTGGCTTGCGTGCCTGCGTGCGTGCGTGCGTGCGTGCGTTCGTGCGTGTCGTGCTTGCGTGCGTGCGGGCGTGCGTGCGTGCGTGCGTGTCGTGCTTGCGTGCGTGCTTGCGTGCGTGTCGTGCGTGCGTGCGTGCGTGCGTGCGTGCGTGCGTGCGTGCGTGCGTGCGTGCGTGTCATGCGTGCGTGCGTGCGTGCCTGCGTGCGTGTCGTGCTTGCGTGCGCGAGTGCGTGCGTGCGTGCGTGCGTGCGTGCGTGCGTGCGTGCGTGCGTGCGTGCGTGCGTGCGTGCGTGCGTGCGTGCATGCGTGCATGCGTGCATGCGTGCATGCGTGCATGCGTGCGTGCGTGCGTGCGTGCGTGCGTGCGTGCGTGCGTGCGTGCGTGCGTGCGTGCGTGTCGTGCGTGCGTGCGTGCGTGCGTGCGTGCGTGCGTGCGTGCGTGCGTGCGTGCGTGCGTGCGTGCGTGCGTGCGTGCGTGCGTGCGTGCGTGCGTGCGTGCGTGCGTGCGTGCGTGCGTGCGTGCGTGCGTGCGTGAAGCAGCGCGGGAGCCTCCTGGCCGACGCGAATACAATTGTGTACGTTCAAATGGCGCCAACGCGACTACAACAAACGTGGCTAGCTGTTCTTGTTGCGCGTCGGTTGTTTAGGTAACCGCTCGTATATACGCGTGCATTCATCATGCTATGTAGCTAACACGGCCTAATGAACCGGCGGCCAGTTCGCCCAAGGCAAGCGACCAGCATCCAGGGGCAAGTTGGCATGCGGTTGACTGGAAAGCGCAAGGAAGACTGACGCGTCACAAACTCAGGAGCACACCCTCCGACTCAAGCTGTATGGATCGAAGCAAGAGAGTTTGATGGAACCTCTTCCACCCTCCCACCTCAGAGAAGAGCGGGACGCAACAGAGTGACTCCGCGACCAATCAGAGGAATCATTCGTGTGGAGCACGTCTACCCAGCCGACTGGACGGCATTGCGACACTACGAATTTCAGAATTTCAGTTTCAATTTCGGATTCCCAGTTTACAAGTACTAGTGATTATGGTGCTAAGTTTCCAATGCAGTTCAAGTAGTGCAAGAGCAGGCGTGGTCTCTCGTGCCCGCCGCGCATGCAGCATGACAGCCCGATATTTGGAAATAATGTCGCACATGACATGCCGACTTGCTCTTCAGAAGTGAGAAGACCAACAGTTTTGCAGATGCGTGTTGAAGGCTGCACTGCACGTCGCATGTGTCCAGAAAACCGACAGATGGACGGTGTCAACGGCGCAGGAACGATCAACGTAGGTACCAATAGTCACAGAGCTGCAACGAGTCCAAGACCTAAGCCTAAGCCTAAGCCTAAGCCTAAGCCTAAGCCTAAGCCTAAGCCTAAGCCTAAGCCTAAGCCTAAGCCAAGACCATCTCAGCTGCTTGAACCACAACAAGCGTTGACCAAAGGGAGCAACAGAAGACCAGGGCAGGGTCAACCCAGAGTACCTGCTCAGCGTTCAAAAAGTTTTGTCTCCTCTGTGGAGTTGCACAGCGACGCCATACGGATCTTGTCTTGTGTCTTGGGGAAGCTCGATGCCGACGGACTAGATTCTTCCGCGCCGAATCTCCTCGACCGCGGGCATGACGCACTGCGCGTGCGGTTGGAGGAGGAGGAGTGCAATGTGCACACCGAGAAAACTTCGACGGCGCGGCGCGTGCGTGCGTGCGTGCGTGCGTGCGTGCGTGCGTGCGTGCGTGCGTGCGTGCGTCCATGCGTCCGTGCGTCCGTGCGTGCGTGCGTGCGCGCGTGCGTGCGTGCGGGCGGGCGTGCGGGCGGGCGTGCGGGCGGGCGTGCAGGCGGGCGTGCGTGCGTGCGTGCGTGCGTGCGTGCGTGCGTGCGTGCGTGCGTGCGTGCGTGCGTGCGTGCGTGCGTGCGTGCGTGCGTGCGTGCGTGCGTGCGTGCGTGCGTGCGTGCGTGCGTGCGTGCGTGCGTGAACCAGCGGAAGCCTTCCAGAGGACGCGAATACAATTGTGTACATTCAAATGGCGCCAACGCGACTACAACAAACAAACGTGGCAAGCTGTTCTTGTTCGTCTGTTGTTTAGGCAACTGCTCGTAATTCGCGCGCATTCATTATTCAGCGCGTCTGTCCATCGGGAAAGCCCATAACAGACGGCAGCCCTACGCTAATATTGATTGATCTGGGCGGTACAAAAAGCAATGAATGACCTAATGGACCTAATGAAATGAATCGGCCTAATGAATCGGCCGCCAGTTCGTCCAAGGCAAGCGACCAACATCCAGAGACAAGTTGACAACTTCGGGTCGCTGGACAGAGCAAGGGATACGGACGAGCCACAAACTCAGGGCAACGACAGACAACACACCAACCTTCTGCTCAATCAACCTCTATCCATGGATATGGAAGCAGCAGAGTTGGATAGAAGGAACACTTGAAGTCCACCCATCCCGCCTCAGAGAGGAACGGGACTCAGCACAGTGACTCACCGCGACCAACCACAGGAGCCATTCGTGGGGAGCACGTCTACCACCCACCCGACTGGTCGCAATTCCGGCACTACCAATTTCACGGCGGATTCCCAGCTTGTACAAGTACATTGTGGTTTTCTACCGTATCCGATGCAGACGCGGCTGTGACGTCACGCTGCACGCATCAGCGCATGAGACAGCGGGCGTCGCGCGTGCCACGCCAACGTAAAGAAGAGTTTGCGCTTGAACACGCGTGTTGAATGCTGCACGTCATCAAAGGTGACTAAAAAGGAAAGTAAAGGAGGCTAAAAGAAAACCGCGTCCGCTGAAGAAAGCGCCGAAAGCACAGAAGCGATCAACGTGCCAACACAGAGCTGCAACGAGGCCCCATACCATCTCATCTCAGACCGCTTCAACAACGACAAGCAATGAATAACCAAAGAGAGCAACAGAACACCATGGCAGGCAGAACCCAGAGTGCCTGCTGAGCTTTCAAGAAGTTTTGTCTTCTGTGGCGCTGCACAACGACGCCATACGGATCTTGTCTTGTGTCTGAGGGCAGCTCGCGTCATCGATGCCGACGGACTAGATTCTTCCGCGCCGAATCTCCTCGACCGCGGGCATGACGCACTGCACCTGCGGCTGGAGGAGGAGGAGTGCAATTGCACACCGAGAAAACTTCGACGGCGCGGCGCGTCTGTGTGGTGCTCCAGCAGCAGGACCTATACACCGAGCCGTGCCTTGAAGTGTACCTATAGGACTGCGGCATCCTTGACGAGGAATCCAGACTGATTCACCGCCGTTGGCGCTTGTCTTGTCATAAAAGAACAAGAAACTGGTCAAGGGGGAAGCGACAGAGCTTTCGAATTTTTCGCTACGGAACCGGTGATAATTGATTGATTGATGCGCATCACCACATTCGGCACGCACGCATTGATTGATAAGTGAAAACCGGTTGGTAGATACAACAAAACCGGTTTTTGTGACGGGTGACAGATTAAGACGTCTCAGCTAAACGTTCAGCTTACGCCTGCGTTGTATTTCGGTGCTAAATTTGACCCGATTCCGTTCATTTCCAGAGCTACCTATATTACATGTACAATGTACATACCATAGGTAGTATTCATGGCGTTGCTTTCAATTTGGCTGACGCGTACAATCTGGGATACGTTTCACTGCAGTCTGCACTCTCAAATCACGCCAACGCGACTACAACACAAATGGCAATCTCGTGTTCGTTCGTACATAGCCTAGTAGGCCTTGACAACTGACTGGTAGTGTGCGCATTGACTACAGCAAGCGCGTCTCACGCTCACCATCGGTCAAAAGAGTCCGAAAGACAGAATGCCCTGGTTTTCGAACAAGGCACAGCAGCGACCTCAATTATGGCGGAGCCCCATCAGAGCAGCAGAGTCGAGGTGACTTTGTCGACTGTAACAGTCAGCAGTTGCCACTTCTCCATCCACCTACACTAAAACAAAGCAGAACTAATGGAACATCATGGGATTCATGGGAAACTACAAGTGACGTCTGTATTTTTATTGGTGAAACGGAAAAGAATGAAATGGCCCTTCAGAGTGCTCACAACGAAAGAGCGAGTCATAACTACCACAATTGGTACGTAGCTTATTCGTTGGTCGGCAGTGACTACAGCAGCCCTCCAAAATTTCGCCCCTTGGACCTGAATGAATCATCACCAGATGCTATGCCAAGGGACGTCAACGGACACGTCAACGGACACCATGTACAGCGCTGCACGAAACCTCAGACGCCAGCCACGACCCAGACAGTGATGCGACGGTGTCGCCATTTCAAAAGGCGTCCAAAAGTCATACTGACAGGGGAGCACTGTAGAAAGAAGAGACCGAAAAATGCAGAGCTGGACGAATCGACGACAAAAGCACCGTTCCGCAGAAGTTACCGAGAGGAGACGGACTCTATCGACCCATACGCTGAACAAGCAACGGATTATGCACGGGAGAACGAGCACGTCGGCCGCCCGGCTGCCTCATTCGTCCTTGCGCGTGTGAACGAGTGGTGTACCTTTGTATCGAAGGCGCAGGCAGGCAGCGCGTGGGCTGGGCATGTATTTCTTGCGCTGTTTTTGCGTAGCGTGATTGTTAGGGAGATCCTGTTTTCAGCGATTCAATGGTCCACAACGGCGGCGCAGTGAGCGGCGGCGCGGCGGCGGCGGCGGCGGCGGCGGCGGCGAGTACAGAAACGGAAGCCTCAGCGCCCATCCAGCACCCATGCAGGCAGTATTGTCGTCAGCCGACCGACCGAAAAAGCACAAAGAATGACAACGACAAGAAAAGGAAACGACAAAGACAAGCTGCCCATGATACTACCGAGCCGCAATTGCCTGAACTGATTGTTCTTGTGTGTACGAGCACGAGAAGCTACAACTACAATACCGACCTATAGTCCGAACCGAAGACAAGACCAGGAAGCGAGACACGGCGAGAAGCCTGCGTCAAAGATCACAATTGCCACCTTCCAGTGACGACGCGTTCAAAGCCTACGGCAACGGCAGACAACCCAGCCCAGTCACTCACGACAACAATGCTTTCTCAACATCGCACATGGTGCCTACATCCTCTATGGTTTGAAGCAAGGGAGCTTTTGTTGGGACGGGGTAGTTTTTGCTCCATCCATCGCTGTGGACAGCGCTACTCGGCAGTGTGACTCCCTGACCGACCACGGCCAGTTCCTTGTCAGCGTCAACCGGAGGGCGTCGTCAACCATTGAGACATTTCATATTTCAAGTCAGATTCCCAGTTTACAAGTCCCGTTGTATCCCAATGCAGTTCCGCGACACCTGTGCAATGTTAGAAATACAATAGTTGGAATACAAAGTGATTCATGCATCCGCATGCAACCATTGACGGCGACGTGCGTGCGTGCGTTCGTGCCGGTGCCGGTGCGTGCGTGCATGCGTGCGTGCGTGCGTGCGTGCGTGCGTGCGCGAGTGAGTGCGTGCGTGCGTGCGTGCGTGAGTGCGTGAGTGCGTGCGTGCGAGCGTGCGTGCGTGTGTGCCTGCGTGCGTGCGTGCGTGCGTGCGGGCCGGTGCGAGCGTGCGTGCGTGCGTGCGTGCGTGCGTGCGCGTGCTTGCGTGTTTGCGTGCGTGCGTGCGTGCGTGCGTGCGTGCGTGCGTGCGTGCGTGCGTGCGTGCGTGCGTGCGTGCGTGCGTGGAGCAGCGCGGGAACCTCCTAGCCGACGCGAATACAATTGTGTATGTACGTTCAAATGGCGCCAACGCGACTACAACAAGCGTGGCAAGCTGTTCTTGTTGTTCGTCGGTTGTTTAGGTAACTGCTTGACTACGCGTACATTCATTATTCAGTGCGTCTACTGACCATCGGGAAAGCCCATAACAGACGGCAGTCCTGCGCTTAGTGATTGCTCTGGCACTAATACGAAAAACTAATGAATCGCCAATGAATGATAAGCTAACGGCCTAATGAACCGGCAGCCAGTTCGCAAGCAACCAGCATCCAGGGAACAGTTGGCAGCGGACTGGAAAGCGCAAGCAACACGGACCCGCCACAAACTAAAACAGAAACAAACACCCTTCGACTCAACCTCCTGGATCGTAGCAAGAAGAGAGTTTGATAGAACACTCATGCAGTCCATCCACCTCAGAGAAGAGCGAGACGCAGCACAGTGACTCCGCTTCAGACCACAGTTTTGAGTCGTGTGTTGAATGCTGCACGTCGTGTGCAGAAAAGGTAAACCAGACAGATAGTCGGTGTCAACGGTGTCACAGAAGCGATCAACGTGCCAACACAGAGCTGCAACGACGCCCAGACCATCTCAACTCAGACCGCTTCAACCACGACAAGCAATGAATAACCAAAGAGAGCAGCAGAAGACCATGGCAGGCACAACCCAGAGTGCCTGCTGAGCTTTCAAAAAGTTGTGTCTTCTGTGGCGCGGCACAACGACGCCATACGGATCTTGTCTTGTGTCTGAGGGCAGCTCGATGCCGACGGACTAGATTCTTCCGCGCCGAATCTCCTCGACCGCGGGCATGACGCACTGCGCGTGCGCCTGGAGGCCGAGTGCAATTGCACACCGAGAAAACTTCGACAGCGCAGCGCGTCTGTGTGGTGCTCCAGCAGCAGGACCTATACACCGAGCCTTGCCTTGAAGTGTACCTATAGGGCTGTGGCATTCTTTACGAGGAATCCACACTGATTCGCCGCCGTTGGCGCTTCGTCACCTACTGCGCTTGTCAATTGTCATAAGAGAACCAGAAGCTGGTCAAGGGGGAAGCGACAGAGCTTTCGAATTTTTCGCTACGGAACCGGTGATAATCGATTGATTGATTGATGCGCATCACCGCATTCGGCACGCACGCATTGATTGATAAGTGGTAACCGGTAATTGGTAGATACACCAAAACCGGTTTTGGTGACGGGTGACAGATTAAGACATCACAGCTGAACGTTCAGCTTATGCATGTGTTGTATTTGAGTGCCAATAGGACGCGATTCCATTCATTTCCAGAGCTACATAGGCTTAACTCGCTCGTCAGCCGTCTCAGCCGGTGGTGAGAGGCCGGGCAGTTTGCCATGGCGGCCTTCTTTGATATTGAGGGGGGCCTTTGACAATGCCCCCTTCCAACCGATCTCACAGGCGTTGCAGGGCCGCGCGGCGCCGCCGGCCCTCGTCACCTGGGTGGAGAGCATGCTCAAGCAGCGCCTGGTCACCGCCACCATGGAGGACTGCTCAAAGGTCATCAGCGTCCAGCGCGGCTGTCCCCAGGGGGGCGTCCTCTCGCCCCTTCTATTAAGGTCACTCGTGGTGGATCATCTTTTGGTGTGAGCTCGAAACGCCAAGGCATTTTCGCTCAGATGTACTCTGACGACGGCGCCATTGTCGTCAGTGGCATGTGTCTCAGCACAATTTGTGCTTTGATACAGCAAGCGTTGCATTTCCCACAGACCGCTGGTGCGTGGAGCGATTTGGCCATTAGACCGGCCAAGACCGAATTGGTTCTCTTCACGCGGCGACGGAAGCTGCAAGGCCTCCGCCTGCCAAAGCTGGGGAACACTCAGCTACAGCTGTCAAGTCAGGTCAAGTATGGGCGTCACGCTCGACGCGACTTTTACATGGGCGGCGCATGTAAGCAAAGCCGCCAAAGGAGTTCGCGCCTTCTGGCAGGTTAAGAGAGCGGTCGGCTCCAAATGGGGTCTGACTGCCACTGTTGTGCATTGGCTGTACACAGTAGTCGTTCGCCCTATGCTTACCTATGCCGCACTGGTTTGGTGGCCCAGGGTAGAGATTGAAACTGCTCGCATTCAGCTAAGCAAGGTCCAGAGCTGGCGTGCCTCTGCATGACGGGCCATGGTGTCGACGCCGACGGCCGCGCTGAAGGTATTGCTGGGCTTGCCACCGCTGGATACGCCGTCGTCAAGGCTTCAGCCATGTCTGCTTGCTACCGACTCAAGCGGACTCGCCAGTGGCGCGGTGCGCGCGGTCCACACTCGCTCATCGAGGGGCAACTACTCGCTGCCGCGCCCGCAGCTGCACTCAGGGCCGACTCTATCGGTCCTGAGCATTTTTGAGATGGACTTTTCCATTTAAGGTTCACTCGCCGGCGAGGTGGGCGGCTGGGCGGCCGCCAGAGACGACGATGGCCGCTGTGGCTTGCTACACTGACGGCTCAAGCATTCGTCGCGCTGGCGTCGGCGCCGGCGTGTACATTCCGTCTCTGAACGTGGAGCAATCGATACCGCTTGGTAGAAGTGCAACCGTCTTTCAGGCGGAAGTTTTGGCCATCAGCTACGCTGCCCAGCATCTGGCGGGGCTGGAGGTTGGCGAGGAGGACGTCGCGATTTTCTCTGATAGTCGCGCCGCCCTCCTGGCCATTAGTTCCTGCAAGACGAGCTCTCGTCTTGTACGGGGAAGTAGAAATCGCTGCGATTCCTGCTGGCGTGCTTGGAGCATTCAACTGTTCTGGGTTCCAGGACACTCAGGGGTTGCAGGAAACAAACGCGCCAGCGTCTGGCTCGTGCCGGATCGCTGACGCCGTTTGTAGGTCCGGAGCCGGCGCTCGCCGTCAGTCCGGCCTTAGTCCGTCAGCAACTCGACGCCTGGAGACGCAGAGAGCACCGCCTCCGCTGGGATGCTCTCCAGCTTTGCCGACAGGCCGAGGAACTGATCGCGGGCCCGTCAAAGGACCTGTCCGAGAAGTTCTCAAGCTGCCGCGTGCGGTGGCACGTGTCCGTGTGCGCTGTGCTCGGCCACTATCTCAATGCGCACTTTCGGCGCATCGGGCCTCACCCAACAGCCAAGTGTGTCTCAAGTGCATGGAGGACGAAACGTGTCTTCACTTCCTAGGGCAGTGCGACGCCCTCGCGGTGCTGCGCCTCAAGACTGTGGGGAATGGCGTACGCCACTCCACGGTGGAGAGCTCTCTCTAAAAGATGTTGCTGGGGCTGTGCCATGCCTCTGGACGCTTCGAGGAGCTCTAAGAGTGAACGTTGCTTGGGGTATTCTTAAATGGGCCTTTCAA